>MU713064.1:62879-129137 GCA_026770625.1 Nicotiana glauca
GTAAATTCTTTCAATTAATAGATATTCGATCGAAGCATCATTGTTGAGAAAAGAAGCCCTAGAACTCAAATTCAAGAGGATTGAACATCAAAAAGGTAATGTTTCTACTCCCTAATTATTTGTAGCTATGAATTGATGATTTTTTGGGAGAATAGTAGATGGATTTGATAAAGAGAACAATAAGAACTATGCTAGGATTTTGGGTTGTTGACTTAAGATTATTATAATCATTTGTGTGATGAGAAATGGTGTAAGTTACATCTATTTGGGATTGTAGTATCACCTAGAATTAGTAGAATGAGAATTGGGTGAAGAAACACCATTAATGAGGTCTATGAGACTTTATGCCCAAAGGGTGTTTGATAGAATTTCTATGTTACTAAAACATGAGCATTAGTGATATATATATATATATATATATATATATATATATATATATATATATATGTACATATATACATACATACACTATCGTTGAAAGAGGCAATGAACATCGTGATACTCTTAAAAAGGGCTAGAGTTAAGGTATGTGAGGCTAACTCTCTATTTTTGGGAATGTTAATGATTCTTCCTAAACTACGTCTTTTTTTTACGACGTTACTAATGACCTCTGTAATAATTTTAATTCTGGACGTTATGAGCTCAATACGTAATCAATATAGACTTGGGTTTGATGCCCATGAGTCTCAGTCTAGATTACTTAGCATGTCATAAAATATTGAAGTTTCAGTCTTCACAATCAGTTCAAGAAAACATTTCTCAATCTAGTCCTATTCAGTATTCTAGTATCATGTAACTTATTGTGATTTAGTATTTCAGTATCATGTATTGCGGTATGATTCTCAATTCCTGGTTTTAAATCCCTGAATGTTGAATACCTGAATTTGGACTGGAGGCTGCAGTTTATGCTTTATGCATATTTGGGCCTAAGGCTGCAGATATGTATACGTATACTTGGGCCCAAGGCCATAGTTTGTGCACATATATATTGGCCTGAGGCTGTAGTTTATTTATTCAGATAAACAGGTGTTTCATCATTCGGAAGAGGGAGTATTCATATTCTTACTTACTTTGTTCATTTCAGTTACTGGTTATCAGTTATCATTTCAGTTATCTGTTATTAGTAATCATTTCAGTTTCAGTTTCAGCAGTTATCATTTCAGTTTTCCATTATCAGTTTAGAGTTATCAGCTCCATTTCAGTTTCAGCATTTATAGTTCTTTCATTCAGTTGTTTTACATACCATTGCAATTTAAATGTACTGACCTCTCTTTCGTCTGGGGCCTGCATCTCACACTTGGTGAGCCCTATCTCTTTCCAGGCACTATAGTTACCTTACAGTCTTTAATATTTTCAGCCAGTCAGTATTTTCAGTACTTCATTAGAGCCTTCATAGACTAGAGTAACAGTTAGATAGAGTCACAAAATTTTCATGTTGAGCAATGTTGTCTATATATATGTTTCAGACTTGTATTAGTATTTTCACACTTTGATTTATATCATTCAGATTTTCAGTATATCACCATGTGTTAGGTTAGGCTTCCTTCTACCCTTGTGCTAAAGGACAGAAAAAACAAGTCTAGCGGTTTATGACATCTCTCTTTCAAGGAGGCAGCAGGGATTCGAATTCCCCTGGGGGTAGGGTACTATGAAAGGAAATTGATCATGAATTACCAACAAGTCTAAAATTGAGGTACCTCGGAAAGCAGGAATAGAGGAGGCACAGACCTGTCATTAGAAGAAACCAAAGGCAATTAGTTTATCTTTGAATAGGTAGCTACGAGTCGTCATATTCAACCTTGGAAAAGACGGTTGAAAATAGATGTCTTGAGCAATCGGAGAAGCACTTTGATAAACATATTTGATCTTGACCGATTTAATTAAGGTATTAGTGTTTGTTCTATTATACAACAACGATCGCATTTTTTCACTAAGATGGACCAAGCTACTTATGAATATAACCACAATTAACATCATCCCTGACTTGCCAGCTTGATCGCTTGTCTTATTTACCGTTTTCTTAGCGGGTGGTTTGAGAGCTTCATTGAGCATTTCTCTTTCCTTTCACGTCCTTACGTACGTTATCCATAAGGTTGACCTATCCCTCTCTTCTCTCTCTTTGTCCAAACGAAAATTCCATTCCTTTCCTTTCCTAGCCTATTTAATGTGGTCATGTATGAAATAGAATTCAATGGGAAGACCTCCTAGTTGGACCCTGTGACTCTTTGGTGAAATAGTATTTTGGTGGATAGGATAGGGTGGTGGATGAATTAAAGGAAAGGAAGGCCCATCCCGTGCACCCTTTTCTCCTCGATCCACAAAGACAAAACATAGGACAGGTGCCAACAATTAATCAGACTCACTAAGTCGGGATCACTAACTAATACTAATCTAATATAATAGTCTAATATATCTAATATAATAGAAAAAAATTGTCTTTTCTGTATACTGTTGGGTTAAATATTTATTTGTTGCTAAATGTTACGGCCTAAATGCTGAACTATTGACCCTCAAGGGACTGGTTAGGCTCTTCTTGTTGGAGTATCCTCGCTCAGAGGTAAAAATGAATTGAATTCTCTCTTTTCTTTTAGGAGTAGCTGAAGAGACCTGCTTACTGGAAGGTATCATTCTTTTAGAATGGTGAAAAGGTTACCTACCTTATAGTCCTCCTTATCTTACAGAGGTTTACTATGAGCTATACCCAGCGGGATACATATTGCCCAAAAGGAACCTCTTTTTTTATGTACTAAATTTTTGGCAAGTTATTTTTTACTTGAAATATTTTTTTCTTTTCATTTTCTTGAATGAAACCTGGCGAAAAAGAAGTGAACACTTTGTTGAGGAACAAAACTTCGTGTTTGTTTTTCTTCAAACCCCCAATCCGCTCTCGCTCGCCTAGGATCAAACCTATAGGACTTAAGGAATGATATAAAAGAGAGGAAAAACATTCATATTAAATAAATATGAAGTAGAAGAACGCAGATTCCAAATACGCTCTCTTTTCAACTTAGTTATTAGTACTTCGGAGGGAACTTGGAAAAAAAAGGGCTCGAACTACAAGGATCTAATACCTTCGTCCCTTGGTATGAGAAGTTGATTATGTAGGCTGACAACCTTTCCTAGGTTGTTTTGCCAGACATGAATCGAAAAGAGTCACTTTCCTCATAGGATAAAGGGTGCGCTATAAAGCTAGAGCAGCTCTTCAGTACTTAAGATCTTCCCTCGTCAAACGAATAAAAAAAAATTAGGTTGGCTTTTCGCCGTGCTCCTATTTTTAAGTTATAGGGCCCAACCCCATCCCTTGGAAAAAAAAAGGTAGCACCGAAGAAAGGAAAGAGCGAGATGGTGGTTTTTGTTGTTCCCGCGAAGCAAAGATCGTTCGCTTGGCGAATAAAGTGGGTCACCCTCTTTTTGGCTTACTCTCGATAGGAGAATCCAGGCTATTCAGGAAGAATCACACTTACACTTACAACATAAGAGGGAGTGATCAGTTGATTTTTATATGGACAAGCCGAGATCATCTCACTTAGAAGCTGCTTTTTGGACTCTGTAATACATCAAATTGGTAGAGATCTCTCCATACCAAGAAACCGAATCACAGTGGATCGAAGCCCTCCTTTTCCTTTTAATTAGTGAGATTCTATCTCTTACTTGGGAAATTGTTGTCAATCCCTCCCTTTATTCCTCAGAATCGAGCGGGCATCAAGAATTAGAATCAACCTATATCGCCTTTCTTCCAGCTTTTTTCAGATAAAGGTCTAATAGAGTTGCGCATTCTTAGTACATTGCCTTTCATTACCAATCTGTCGTTTTACAGCACGAAGTTACCTGATGTTCGCTACTACTAATAAGGGCTGAGAGATGTTAACCTTTCGCTATAATTAAGCACTCCCCTAGTTTTGACCTAATGAGCTTTCTTTACGTTGAGTTAATTAATCTGGCTGGTTCACCTAGATGCCTAGTAAAGAACGAGCTCAATTCTCCTTCATAAAAAAAATAGTAATATTTGGTGACTACTATTTTAGTGTTCACCCTCTCATCCCAAACTTACCCTTTTTCACAAATCCAAATCGGGCGGATCTTTACCCGGAGTAGAGAATAAACCTAAAAAGATGAAATAGACCCATTCAGGAACAGATCAGGCCCATCACTTCTTCTTGACTTCGATAATTTGCTTGCATGGGGGTCATCGAAGGTTGGAGAAAGAGATAGAAAGCTGACTGGGACCCAGAGTTCTGTTCTCCCCCGGTTTCAAGTCCATTTCAAATTCAAAAGCCCTAAGCCCATACTTTACTTTCCTATCCAGAACTAGAACTCAACCACCAAACAAAAAGAACAAGAGTTAGCTCCGCAGCAGGTCTACAAGCAAGGTAAGTAGGTCCATTACCAGCCGGCTCCGAACCGAAAAGCCTGGATTACCCCTGCGCTAACTTAACTTGAATCTGTTCTCTTTAGTTTTTCACTAAGCCTCATCTGAGTGCTATATACATAGCTCCTTGATTACTTATCTAATAAAATGAACATTCTTTAAGAACTTTTTCTCCTGATCTTATTAGCTTAGTTGCATGGAAGTCACAATAGTTCTAGCAGAGTAAGCTAGAAGATGACCAATCCTGCCCCATTGGTGTCACAGTAAGATGTCGGAGAAGGATGAGTTGGTTAAGAATAAGAATCCTAAGCCAAAAGCTAAGACGAAGACTAGTGGTGGCAAGGGAACCACTGAATGAGGGCTGTTTTCATCTCATCACTGGCGTGTGGAAGCCTCGGGAGAAATTAGTGATGATTGCCATGAATGCTTCCCTCAAGGACGTGTACAAGAAGGTCTTTGTTGATTCATATCAATATGGTGCATCTCTTAGTAGAGGGGCATGAAAAGTGGAACCCATAACAAACCGAAAAAGCACTTCTGTCACTAGACGAATGCGTGCGGAGAATCTTATTCCATCTACTAGAGATACTCGTTTATTCAGTATCGGACCATCCATAGCAGTAATATCCATCTTTCTAAGTTATTCAGTAATTCCTTTTGGTGATTACATTGTTCTAGCCAATCTTAATATTGGTGTTTTTTCTGGATTGCCATTTCAAGTATTTCCCAAGCCACTGCTCAATCCTCCTTTTCTGATTGATTGAAAGTAGCAAGAAAAGACAAGCAAAAACTTTGTTGGCTCAAGAAGCAACTGAGGAAAGAGAAAGAGTAGTAAAGGAAATACAAGTAGCAGTCTCAGGTCAAAGGAATCAAGGAAGAATTTCTTCTGATATTGCGGTTACTCTTTCGGAATCTCATCCTGAGACCTAAGTATGCCATTCTCTTCGTCAAGAAAGATCGAGCATCATAGAAGCCTTGACTTCAAGCTTAGGTCTTTTAAAAAAAAGGGAACAGGGATGGGAATGGCTCAGCCCACATGCATCATTTGATGAAAGCACTCCAGTCGCCTCCGATGATTGGTTGTCAACCACGCTTTCTCTCCCTCAAAACAATGCTCTGAACACGAAAGTGTGCAGTTTTGCCCCCTTCTCCCATGCTGAGTCACAGGCAGTGCCATGAAAAGCACGGACAAGCCACATGCAGGGAAACTTACACGTGTGGTTCTGGTCGGGGACCCCGGTATATTGTACTAATATGTGTAGGTTCATGTAGTTCGAGTGAGACTGTCATGGTGCAAAAGCATATATGGTCCGGTGTTCCCTTGTTCCCTGGTTGGCAGGGTCAGGGCCTTTCTCGCTGGGCGAGCGCATCCGATTCTAAAGTCCTTTCTTATTCTTAAACCACTTCCCGTTCAGTTGCTGAAAGATAGAGATCAGGCTTTCTAAATGAGATTAAGTTCCATGAATATGCAGGCTAGAAAGATGTTATTTGCTGTTGTTCTATCTATGTGTGCATCAAGTTCGAAGAAAAGACAGCCAGGTTCGCTTACCCCTTTTTTTCCTACCAATGATAGAGGAAGGCTTACCTCAAACTCGAATCCCCTATGATTGCTTCCACTTGAAGAGACTGACTTGCGCCCATAAGTACTAGACTTTGATAAAGGAATGGGAAGGCGGAGATATTTAATACTGGAATCGACAAATATTTCTATTTTCCATTATACCAACCAAATCCATTCGAAAGGTTATAAATCAACCCGACCAATGGATTCCCTGATTTTTGAATTTTTGTTTCTTTATGTAAAAAAGAGTTGGATCAAAAGCCTCGTCTCTATACCCTTCCGTAGAGGAGTGCTTGGGTAAAACTAAGTGGAGGTTCGACCGATTGATGTTGAAGAATCAGCGGGTGAGTTGTGGTTAGGGGTGAAATGCCACTCGCACCCAGAGCTAGCCGAAATAAGCTATACTGACTGAAAGAATTGCATCCTTTAAAATTCATTCCAATCCACCGAATTATTCAACTTTTGATGCAAAAGATTTATAGATGGAGCTAACCATTTCGATAATATATCCAAATTCCCTCCCTCTTGGTTGAAAGGAATTCCTATAGATCCAACAAACAAAGTAAAGAGTCCTAATACAAATATTGGGAATAGCATAGTATTGTCCTGATTTACTCAACTCTTCTATTTTCGATTCAAAACAAAGAAAGGATAAAATAGAAGTTACTAACTTGAAATCCAATTCTAAAAATAAAAGATTAAAATCAAGAAAATAAAGTAATAGTAAAGGCTTTCATTATGGATTGGTCGACTTGTCACGATTGATTGCTCACACACAATTAGCTTAGGCAGGCTTGGGGAGGTAATTTGAATCGCTATTGATATGATGTGAGGCTGATTTGAGTTTTCATTTTTGATCGAATTTCGTCTAGTAAGCCTCGAGATCTTACAAATGCTGTTGAGAATCTTCATTAACCAATCATGTATCGGACGCACCGTCCCTTGAAGTAAGTAAAGGGTGGAAAGATGCAGATTTGACCCGCACCCTCTTTCTTTTTCTTTAAATAAAGAAAGTGGAGGCTAGATCTACGTTCCCTTTCCAGACTATCAAGGATTTCAAAGATCTTTCACACAAGAAAAAACTGAATTTCAATTGGATACCCTTTTTCTTTGTTCCAGGAACAAGTTAAGTTGAATTTACAAAAGCGAATTCAGTGTCAGAAGTATTCAAATCCATAAATTCACTACGAAACAAGGTCGGAACCAAGCCCTCTGCAGGTGGGCATAACTATTTATCATGTCAGGCTCCTTCTACTGCTTTGACTACCTCTCTTCTATTCTCATTTGGAAAGGTAAAGGACCACCAGAGAGGCAAGTGCACTTCCTTCGTAACTCCTGTAACTTCTTCCTAGTGGCTCCCTTACATCTGTCAGGAGGGAGCAAGGCGTGATTGCTCTGTCATCCTCTGACCGCCCCCCTTTCCACCTCTAAGTAGTGGTGTTGGTATCAGGTTTACTTCTTTTGTTACGTCTCGACTTCTTCGCTATGATCTTCCCAGTTGTTTATATAGGAGCTAAGTTCGCCTCCCAAGACTACTCAATCCCTGCTCTATGTCCTGCTGCTGACCTTAGCGAGACAATGGGAGTGCATCTCATTTGAATAGAAAGGCTTTCGTGGCTAGTCTGCGCTCTTTAGACTTTTCAAACTTAGCGAACTGAAACATCTTAGTAGCTAAAGGAAGGGAAATCAACCGTCTTTTAATCTCTTATCTGTGAGCTCCTTAACAAAAAAAACCTGAACTCCAGTGTAAATTTCGTCTCTGATCGGTGTCTTTTTCAGGACCTGAGGACGGGGCTTCCACCGGGTCATTCTATTCCACCTCTTAGAAAGAAAAGAACTCTTCAGCATTCAGTATATTATGATATCACATGTTGATGGATCAGCCAGCCAGCTGGTTCGCTCGGTCACATGTAGTCAGACACCGAATGGCGTGTTATGTCCAGGCCAAAGTTCGAGGTGTGACATGTCAATGTAGGATAAAATTAATATTATTATCTCTTTTCAATTCTAATATTTTTTTAAAACAAAAAAGAAAAAAGAAAACACTTAACGGACATAGCCTGTTTGAACAAGTATTATTTTCAAAACAGACATAATTATTTAGATATGTTTGTGCTAAGGTCTATCGCGATCTTGCCGCCTCTTGGCAAAGTATGTTGATGGGCAAACCCACTCCTATTGTAATAATGGTGTGAGGTGTTAGAGTGCAAAGTTGGTTGATGGGCGAACTCGCTCCTATTGTAATGGTGTAGGGTGTCAGAGGTTGACGCATGGCCAACTCGAATTAGCTAAAGTTTTCTTAGCAAAAAAAAAAAAAAAAGGAATTAGCTGAAGTTTGACACAGTTTTTTGCTTGTTAAGTTATAGTAGGATTGAACAACATCAAATCCTTCAATTTCAGAATAGACATAATTAATTATCTGCATATACACAATTCAAACATTTAAACCTCCTGTCAGTAGCCTTATATATGTGTCATTTTATAGAATTTCAAGTACTCCCTCGATGCATCAATTTATACTAGGTATTTTGAGTCGGCAAAAATTTTAAGAACAAAAAAAACTGTTGAAATTTATGGTTCTAAAAGTTTAAGAGGTAAATGCTTCGTAAGATTATGATTTATGTAGCTATAAAATCTTTTCATTAATGATAAAATGGGTAAAATTAAAATTTAAAATTTTAATTATTTTTAAATATTAAAATATATATACTTTTTTGGGGAAGAGGTACTGTTTCACCAATCGAGTCATAAGTAATAACACATCGATTCCTAACGATTTCTCACATAGTGGTGACAAAACTTATAACTTGTGCAAATCTTTCTATTTTTTGAGTTGATCTGATCCATTCGTCCGTAGGGGTATTTATCGATCGCAGACATTTTTGGAATTCGTTAAAATAGATTAATAAGGAAAGTATGTCATATAAATTGAAATCGTGGGAATATTATATTTCTCTCCCCTTTTAATAGAAAATTTCTCACCAAATTATTTATTTTTAAAATTAATAATTTTGAAGGAAATGCTGCATATAGATTTTGGAGGCTTTTTTGTATCTTTATTGCCAATTCCCAACAACAATAGTTCATAACGAGGGCAATTAATAAGTTGAAGAAAGTACGTAAAACTTACTTTAAGGTAAGTATTCTACTCGCCTTAAAAGTCTATATAATACCCACTGAGCTAACAAATATTTTGGTTCATTACGTTTCCTCCTAGGTTAGGAGGTTAGAACTGTTTAGATTTTTTTTCATACATTGTCATAAGATGATGAGAAATTACATCAGCTATTTTGGTCTTCTGTTTGCGGGGTCTGTTAGTTTCTTTCTGCACCTTGATAATGATGATGATATCAAGGGCTGTTACGCTGTTTGGATTTTCCCACATAAAGAAAATCATCAGACTTTGCCCGCAGGGGCGGATCTATTGTCCCAATTAAGGGTACGTGAACATATGGTCTTATCGTTAAAAGGTATTTTATGTATATAGTTTTTAGAATTAATTTAAAATTATTTTTTGACACCCATGCTCTAAAAAGATTGAATGGTGCGCTTTGTTTAATATTGGATAATTTGCCTTGAGAAATATGGATCAATTCTCACTCGATAGTTTTTTTTATTGGTACGCCCATATTTAACAAATCCTAAATCCGTATCTGATTGCCGCAAGCTTTTCTCCTCACCAAAAGGAAAAAGGCAAGAACAAGAGTTCGCCACATCTTTTTCTGTTTTCGTTATCCTTAATTGGAACAGAGTTAAAGAACAAATCTCGCCCAACGCTAACACCGCACTGACGAATAATGGAGATTGTAATGGAGTAGATCCCAACCTAGTATTTTAAACGGAAAAGGTCCAAATATCTCCCCTAGATTTTACGATAAGGTCTATATATAATTCTCGTTGAAATTTTAGCCCATATCCAATCTTGCCATTACACTATTTGCCTGGATACCCCCTTTGTTTTAAACGGAGCCAAATACCCCTCTGGACTTTACGATAAGGTCTAAATATAACCCTCGTTAAAAGTATCAGGGGGTATTTGGCTCCGTTTAAAACAAAGGGGATATCCGAGCCAATAGTGTAACGGCAAGGTTGGATATTGGTCAAACTTTTAACGAAGGTTATATATAGACCTTATCGTAAAGTCCAAGGGCGTATTTGAGCTTTTTCCGTATTTTAAATAACATTTCAAATGAAGGACTGGACAGGATTAGACTGCTACATTAATTCATATCCGGTTAGAGTTGGATTCCGTTAAGTTGAGCAAACCTGTTTGGACATCTCTATTAAAAATAGGAATTTTTATATTCCTATACCACATAGGAAATCTTTTTACCCTACATGTTTAAGGTTTGAGTAAATTACATTTAGTATACCAAATTACCAATCATATACCATACTTAATTAAGGATCTAACTAATGGGCTGTTTTTACTCCTTAATTAATGGTATCCATATCTAATTAATGGGCAGTTTTTACTCCTTAATTAAAGGTATCCATATATTTCACGTTTCTGTCTCCTTACCCTCCCCCCCCCCTGGAGATAGACAGTAGCATCAATAATCTTCAGATTAGTTCTTATTTACTTCCCCAAAAACCTTAACTTAACGACCGTATCTTCAGATTAGTTCTTATTTACCAATTCTCTATTTACACGTACAAAACATCAATGTATCGTTATTTTCATTGACCTCTTTTTTTTGTTTTTTTGTTTTGGGCAGTGGCTGAAGGTTACTGGTTAACACAATCGATTGAAACTCGAAGAAGAAGAAGAAAAAGAAGAAGAAGACATGTTTTCAGAAATTGTAGATACATTGTAGAAAAACTAAAAAAATTGTAGATAAATTATAGACTATTTTTTGCAGAAGATTTTGTAGAAGCTTTAGTCGTTTTGGATTTGTGAAAACAGAAAACAATGCATCTACAATCAGAATACAAATAATCTACAATTTATCTACAAAATATCTACAAAATAGATACATTGAATTTTAATATCCCAATTCCCATTTCAATTGTAGCATAATTGACATTTTCGACATAATTATAGAAGATTTGTAGAAGTTTTAGTCATCCCAATCTATAATTTATCTACAATTCTATAATTTAACTACAATTTCTGGAAATATGTCTTCTTCTTCTTCGAGTTTCAATCTAAAATTCAGTCAAAACCAAGTCTAATCTTCACCAAAACCCCTCAAAATTGAGATATAAACTCCTAAACATATTCCGAATTATTTACATCAACACTCAATCCAAAAAAATAATGATTTTTGAAAACCCAAATTTGAATTCAAAGCTTTCAAGCTTTTTAATGGCTATCAATGGTGGAAAATATATGGAAGAACAGATGAAGATAAAGATGAAGAACAGAAATCTCCTTTCCGTTTCAATATTCTTCTCCTAAATCTGTTCAGAATATTCACGCCAAATCTGTTCAGAATATTTTTCTCCTAAAATTTAGCTCGCATAAATAGGAAGATACAACTGCTATTAATTAGCTTTTAATGATTGGTACAAAAATTATAAAAATAATGTGGACTGGGCGGGTAATTTAGGAATTATGTATATTTTTGGTAATAAGGTTTCATATACGGTATAGATAAGAAAAAATCCCCTAAAAATATATAACAAATTATTACCTCCAAATGGGTGGCAGGAGGCTCAATCGTATATGGGCCTAAGGCGAAAGTTTAATATGACGCCTTATTTTTTATTCTTTGTCAAAAATTTGTAAAGAGCTACTTTTTGATATTTTATTAAATTTTTAACTTTTCTTTTCTTTTCTTTTGTACTTTTGAATAATCAAATGCATATTTTCTTGTTGACATATTTATATTCTAAAAAAAAATTAAACAATATGTACAGAGTAAAATTAATAAAATAATAAATAACAAACAAAAATAATACAAGAAAGTTAGAATGATATTACCCAATGACTTACTGATTCAAAAAGTTTAAAGACTTTGACTCCAAAATATCTACATGTTGGCTTGTTGGAGTCTTGGAGAAAGAAAAAGATCAAGTAGAAAGAATTAAGAAGATGAGCATGAGTCATGAATAAAGAGAGTTCATTACTCAAATGGTCACTCAACTATCCTAAATTATCTCCTAAAGTCACTTTACTTTTATTTGTAGCAACAAAGTCACTGAACTATGCCAATTGTACTCAGAAGATTACTTAACTAGATTTTTCAAATTTTAGATTGCCAAACTATTTTACCCTCTAAATTATAAATATTTATCTTCTTTTTTATTTTTTAAAAACTTTTTAATATTATTAACTTTCCTATTTAATTTATATTATAGACTTACATATAATAAATAAATATTATTTATAAATTAAAAAATAGAAAGTATTTAAACATATATAATGCTGAAATAACAAAATAATGAGCATAGTAAAAAAATAACATAATTTATTAGTAATAATAATTTTAGTATTAACAACAAAGATTCAGAATTTATCTACACAATTCAAAATCAAAGAAAATAAAGGTTGTAAAATATATATTCTATGCACGTAATATAAAAATAATTATTTAAATAAAAATATTTCATCATGTATATTATATATTCTTGAAAATTATGCACAATTATATTAATATGTTTCTACCAACTTTTCGACAACACAAAGTTATATCATCGAAAAGCAGGGGGACTACCTGTATAGGGTAAAATATGCTATGTTAAGTCGTGCATGGAATATATATATAATATAAGTGAGCATAATTTTCAAGAATATATAATGTATATTATAAAAATTCTTTTATGCAAATAATTATTTTTATATTACATGCGTGGAATACATATTTTACAGCCTTTATTTTCTTCATTCTGAATTATGTAAATAAATTTTTAAATTTTTGTTGTTAATACTAAAATTATTATTATAAATAAATTATTCTAATTAATTCTTTCACTATGCTCATTATTTTGTTATTCCAGCATTATAGATGCTTAAATATTTTTAATTTTTAATTTTTAATAATATTTATTTATTCTATAGGTAAGTAATATAAATTAAAAAGGAAAATTGTAATATTAAAATGTTTAAAAAAAATAAAAGAA
Source organism: Nicotiana glauca (assembly GCA_026770625.1). Taxonomy (NCBI): domain Eukaryota; kingdom Viridiplantae; phylum Streptophyta; class Magnoliopsida; order Solanales; family Solanaceae; genus Nicotiana; species Nicotiana glauca. The sequence goes on from MU713064.1 coordinate 75,875, forward strand.
AATAAATATTTATAATTTAGAGGGTAAAATAGGTATTTGGCAATTCAAAATTTGGAAAATCTAGTTGAGTGATCTTCTGAGTTCAATAAGCATAGTTCAGTGACTTTGTTGTTAAACTTTGAGATAAGGTCTCATATTAAACTAAGGCCTCATATTAAACTTTCGCCTTAGGCCCATATACGATTGAGCCGCTTGCCACCCATTTGGAGGTAATAATTTGTAGCACTAGAATTGAAACCTTGGCTACGGGTTACTTGGAAAAATAAGAAGTTGAGTTGTCAAATCAAATCAAAGTGATAACTATTTTCCTACTATTTTAAACTTTAATTTATTAATATATCTAAAGGTTTTCTTTCTTTATATATATATATATATATAAACCTATAAAAATATACTCCTTACTCCTAAAAAATGAGCCTCCAAAATAAGGGGCCTAAGACGCTTGCCTTACCCTATACTATCTTAGAGCTGACCCTGTATGCTGTTATGTAGAGGAAGGACACCACAAGTATGTGTTGTATAAATGTCTTGTACGTATGGAATAAATATAACGTGAAATTATTTTTTCCAAAGTTCACTGGCTTATTTCCTTTATGGTATCAGAACATGCAGAGATCTTGAATTCAAGTATCACTATCATCCATTAGAAAGACTTTTCACGTGCTTAACCCACGAAAATGAATTAGACCCGTACGCAGGGAGCGTGTTGAGGATATAATTTACTAAATAAAAGTATACATTGACCCGCAAAAAAATTAGATCCACACATGAAGGAATATGTTGAAAATATGATTGACTAAATAAAAGTGTATAGTTCACATGATTCAGTACTACTATGGGTAGATTTTTTCCTTCTTTCATATTTCTGAAAGAATAAGTTGAACTCATAAAAGCAAGTGCATGCTTAACTTGAAAACACAGATGTTCACTTGCCTTGGTGTATGGAATGGTGGGATTCATGATCACATAGCCAACAAGGGAAGACATCAAAGGAAGGCTGAGAAGTGCATGAAGTTAGCAAACTAGTAATTAGCATAGAGAGATTATAAGGCCGAGCTATGAATAACTAATGTTAAGTAGTTAGTCATGTATAGTGTCTCACATCGGGAAGTAGATATATATTATTATGTAATCTGTGTTTACAATAGGATATTTTACAACACTGTAGATCATTAATAATATTTTCTCTCGTGCATTCTCACATGGTATCAGAGCAACTAGTGAGAAATCCCTAATGTGCAGCTACCGCGAGTTCGGGACAGTCACCGTGACTTTAAGGTTGTTTATTTTACGAAATCCCTTCTCTGGTGGGGTTTTTAACACCACCAGCAGATGCAGATTTCTCAAGCAACCAAACCCCAGAAAATCACACCGGCAAAAACCTATCCACGTGCTCTCACACGCATCCAGAGCTTCTGACCTCGGCGGTGCATCAAACCCACGAGCCGGCGCGTGAACAGTATTCCGGCCATTTTTTGGAAAACTTTCTTCAAGACAACTTTATCTTCTAATAATTCTGACCAAGACCATATTGTTTTCTTTTTGTTCCGATCACTTTGAGATTTCTCCAACGACTATAGTAATTTTTCTGACGTGAACAGTGAGTTTCCGGTATGAACAGTAATTCCCAGAAAATTTTTGCTTTTTCCGGCGCAATATTATAATGGCATTCATATATTTGCCTTTAAATCACAATCTATTGGATCCAATGAATTGAATCTAATCCAGATGGTTTCTCCACCGGATTATATTGAGTTCCTTCAATACAAAGCATGTAAACAAACATCTTCAGGAATAGGTTCCGTTGTTCAAACAGATAGTAGTGTGACTTGTGTCTCCCAATATTTCAACCTCTGAGTCTTGAGTAATTGATTCATATGCATCTAATCATATTTCTGGTAATAAATCTCTTTTCACTACTATTTCGTATTCTCAAACTCTTCCAATAGTCACAGTGGCCAACGGGTCTCAAACCATGGCTATTAGAATAGTTCAAGCAAGTCAACTTCCTTCCTTACCTTTAGATTCAGTTCTTTATGTTTTCGGTAGTCCTTTTAATCTCATAGTTATTAGTCGCTTAGCCAAATCACATAAATGCTCTATTTTATTTCTTAATGACCTTGTTTTTATACAGGAACACATTACAGGGCGAATCATTGGTACCGAACGTGAATCGGATGGACTTTATTACCTTATCCTTGCAAAATAATATGGATTCATTTCTTGTCTTCATTCTACAACTTGTCCTGTTACCGATTCACTGGATTTATTATATAAATGGTTGGGACATCCCAGTTTGTGAAAACTTTAGAAAATAGTACTTGGTTTATCTCACTTGTCCACACTAGAATGTAATTCATGTCAGCTCGGTAAGCAGACCCGCTCCCATTACCCTCGGTGCCTTGATAATCGAGCAAAGACGCTTTTTTATTTTAGTCCATACAAATGTTTAGGGTCGGGTCAGTTCTACATTGGGATTCTGCTACTTTGTTAGTCTCATTGATGATTATTTCAGGTGCACTTGGATATTTTTAATGAAAAATCGATCGGAATTGTTTTATATTTTACATACTTTCCACGTTGAAATTCAAAATCAATTTTCAGTTTCTATCCGCACATTTCGTAGTGATAATGCCTTAGAGTATTTGTCTTTCCCATTTCAGCAGTTTATGAACTCTCATAGGATTATTCATCAAATATCTTTTCTGTACACATCTCAACAAAATGGGGTAGCTGAAAGAAAGAATAGACATTTTATTGAAACTGCTCGTACTCTAATCATGAAAATCTCATGTTCTGTTGCATTTTTGAGGAGGATGCAGTTCTTCCACGTTTCTATCTTATTAGTCGTATGACATCTTCTGCCATCCAGAATCAAGTTCCATTCTCTGTCTTGTTTTTTCACTTACCTTTGTTCTCTTTTCCACCCCATGTCTTTGGAAGTATGTGTTTTGTTCATAACCTTACTCCATGAAAAGATAAGTTAGCTCCTCGTGATCTTAAGTATGTATTTATGGGTTACTCGAGAATGCAAAAGGGGTATCGATGCTATTCTCCTAACCTCCAACGGTACGTTATGTCTGCTGATGTTACCTTCTTCGAAACCCAATCATACTTTACAGGTCCATGTAATCACTTAGATATTTTTGAGGTGCTACCAGCTTTATCTTTTGGCGATTCAGTCACTATCTCCCATTCATCTTCCTCTACAACTCCAGCTCCACCACCTATATCTCCAGCTCCAGCTCCAGTTCCACCACCAAGTCAGCTTGACTTATCATCCTCGTCCACGTCCAGCATCAGGCCCAGGTAATTCATGTCATGCATTAGATTCTGTACCTACTACGGACTTGTCTCTTCTTAGTCAACCAATTGCACTCCGCAAAGGTGTACGATCCATACTTAATCATAATCCCCGTTATGTCGGTTTAAGTTATCATCGTCTTTCATTACCTCATTATGCTTTTATATCATCTTTGTCCAATGTTTATATCCCTGAGCCTACAAGTGAGGCACTATCTCATCCAAGATGGTGACAGGCTATGATTGACGAGATGTTTGCTTTACATGCAAGTGGCACTTGGGAGATATTCCTCTTCTTTCATGTAAGTCTACTATTAGTTGTCATTGGTTTTACGCAGTTAAAATCTGCTCAATTGGCCAGGTTGATCGGCTTAAGGCTCGTCTTGTTGCAAAAGAATACACTTAGATTTTTTGGCTTGATTATAGTGACACTTCCTCTCTTGTGGATAAAGTAGCATATGTTCGTGTCTTTTTGTCCACGGTTATTGTACGTCATTGGCCTCTTTATCAGTTAGACATTAAGAATGCTTTTCTCCATGGTGATCTTGAGGAAGATATTTATATGGAGCAACCACCAGGTTTTGTTGCTCAAGGGGAGTCTAGCGATCTTGTATACTGATTATATAGGTCACTATATGGTTTGAAACAGTCCCCTCAAGCTTGGTTTAGTAAGTTCAACACAGTTATTCAGGAGTTCGACATGACTCGTAGTAAAGCAGATCACTCTGTGTTTTATCGGCATTATACTCCTAATCTGTATATCTATCTGATGGTTTATGTTGATGATATTGTTATTACTAGCAATGATCAGGATAGTATTACTAATCTGAAGCAGCACTTCCAGACTAATGATCTAGGCAGATTTAAATATTTTCTAGGTATTAAGATCGCTCAGTCTAGCTTAGGTATTGTTATTTCACAACGGAAGTATGCCTTAATTGGACATTCTTGAGGAGACTGGAATGATGAGTTGTAGATCTGTTGACACTCCTATGGATCCAAATGTTAAGATTCTGTCTGGACATGGAGAGCTTGTAGAGATCCGACGAGATATATGAGGTTGGTTGGCAAATTAAATTACCTAACAGTGACTAAACCTGACATTTCCTTTCCATTTAGTGTTGTAAGTCAGTTTATGGATTCTCCTTCTGATAGTCACTGGGATGCAATTGTTCATATTGTTTGGTATATAAATTCAGCTCCAGGCAAAGGATTACTATTTGAGGATCGAGGACACGAGTAGATTGTTGGATACACAGATGTTGATTGGGGAGGATCACCTTTTGAAAGACGTTCTACGTCTAGATATTGTGTTCTAGTAGGAGGTAATTTGGTCTCTTGGAAGAGCAAAAAATAGAATGCAGTTTCTCGATCTAGCGCCGAAGCCAAATATCAGGTCACGGCTATGGCAACATATGAGCTAGTTTGGGTCAAGGAGTTGAAGTTCGGAGAAATCAGCAAAATGGAAGTGGTGTGTGATAATCAAGTTGCTCTTCATATTGCATCAAATCTGTTGTTCCATGAGAGGACTAAACACATTGAGATCGACTATCACTTGTCAGAGAAAAGATACTCTAAGGATATGTTGTTACAAAGTTTGTGAAGTCGAATGATCAGCTAGCAGATATTTTCACTAAGTCACTTACTGGTTCTCGTATTAGTTAAATCTGTAATAAGCTCTGTACATATGATTAATATGCACCGACTTGAGGGGGAGTGTTAAGTAGTTGGTCATGTATAGTGTCCATCATCGGAAAGTAGATATATATTATTACATAATCACTGTATACAAATAGGGCATTGTTCAATATTTTGGTTAATTAATAATATTTTCTCCCGTGCATTCTTGATCAAAGAAACACAAACGAGCAACCATAGTGAACAATAGAAGATCTATTTAGAGCACACACCAACATAATTATCTGAGACTAAAGAATCAAAGAGCGACCAGCCACGTTAATATATCTTACCTTGTTGCACGTATTCATGGATTCCGACAACGTGGTGCGACAGTAGCAGGACCGTTCCACATCGATGTCACTTGGTAATGTGACCCATTGTCACGCCTTATTAAATAGAGCCTCATCAACGTTAATAGGTAGTCCATCACCATAAGTGTGCTAAGTGCATAAACACCCATTACACGGGAAAGAAGGTTACTCCCAAATGTATGGCTATAGAAGACAACCCTCAAACTAGCCAATCGGGGGATATTGCTAAGCAGTCCAGCGAGTTATATAAAGGACGTCACCCATCAGGATAGAAGAGAGAAAACATCACTTGAAATAAACCACCAAATAATAACGAACGGCAAGATTGTTTGACTCAAAAGATGTTAAAATCTTTCTAAGCAAATCAATCAAAAATAATGAAGGGGTAAATCATAATTAATAATGGATCGAAAGGCAAAGAAACAACAATTGCATATGGACCAGATAAAACATCAAATTGTCTTATTTATGATAAAGTTTTGCCTTACCCCTCCTTAGAGGGGGGAAAGAGAATTAAAATTGTTTTGTCCCCTTTTACTTGAAGGTACCCAGATGGAGCTTCCTCTCCCCTCTGTAGATGAAGAATCCTTTCTTTTCAATGGTGGAGTTCTATCCATTGTTTTCGATCTATTGGAGTGTTGGAGGGGAAGTCGGAGGGGCTCTCTCCTTTTTTGGTTCTCTTCACATGATATTTATAGTCGAAAACCTTCTTGTGTTTGCCATAACTCGGCATGGCTGAGTTGTGGAAGCTTACCAGTCGTGGAGAAGGCTTGCCCTCATCCCTTATGTCGAATGTCGTAATGATGGGATAAATCTGACTTCGTTGACTTCTTTCGTAAGATGATTAGGACGGGGTCATGGTCGCCCAGGTTGGGATGGTTAGATTTTGACCAATACAGTTAGTCCCTTCGTTCATTGGAGCCGTGCCTCATCGACTTCGATGGACGGATCACGTATGCAATGTAGTTGAAGGGAATCTGACCCCCATTCTGTTCCTTGATCGCATTGTGAATTTTGGGATTCTTTGGGGATGTCTTTTCAGTATTCGTGTGCCGTTACAATGGTTTCGAAATTGAAATGCAGGTTGGTAAATGGAGTGTCACTTCGTGCAAGCAGTCATTATGACGCACGTTTCTAAGGGTCTGAAGTGTTTCGCATCCCATCGGATTTGAATAACGACTATTGGGTTTCACGCTCGGGGAATTTATGCCTCTTCCTACCATTTGCTTCTCGCATTACATTTATTATCTCAAGATAATTTCCAGGATATATTTTTTTTCTGTCACTTCGAATTTTGGCTCTCTCTTGCTCATTGCAAACCTTAATTCTTTCGTTTCTCCCGGCAAGTTCTTTTTCCCTTTTTGGCTAAAAATGGCCGGTGCTTCTTCCCTTGATAATCTTCCTGTTGCTCCTCCAGCAACTGAGAGTCCTGTTCTGGCTGTCGGAGACGTAGAGTTGGTTGAGGACGAAGAGGTTCCATCTGTAGATGAAAATTTACCCTGCCCGGGGAAGATGTGGTAGACTTCAATGTTAATGGTGGAGCGGAGGCAGAGGATATCGCTCCCATCATAGGGGAGGTAGGGATCGCGGATTTAAGGGAATGGTGGGGCATTCCCAGCTTTTTCGAGATGGTACCGGCGGGGAGAGACGATCAGGTTCAAGTTGACCGTCCCAGATTTTGTATGTTCTATGCCTACCCCTTCCTTGTAGGGTATACGCTCCCGCTTCCCATGTTGGTGGTAGATTTTTGCCGCTATATGAGGTATGCCTCGCCCAGCTTTCTCCTTATTTGTACAAGTTGTTCCTCATGTTTATCAAATATGCAAAGGTCACCGATCGCGAGGTTACTTTGGGTCACGTGCTTAGCATGTACGTTCCCCAGTTGATTCGAGGCATGATGATTCATGCGCGTCTTCGGGGGTCGAAAGGCCAGTGGTAAAAATGGATGACATGACCAATCGTCGCTTTTATGAGAATTTTTTCGATGTGCGGACCGAGCACCTCGTGGCGGACCCGACTGGATTTCCTGAGAGGTGGAATTTTGCCTGTAAGTCTGCGTCTCTAATTAGTAGAGGGCTCGATTTTTTGTTTTCCTCTCCTTTTTTATGTTGTAGGTACTGACCTGCTTCGTTATTTCGCAGCCGAAAAGCTGCCCCCACTGCCTTTGGAGGGGATTCGCGAGTGGATAGAGTTCGTCCTTCCCCATACAACGGGGGTTCGCACTTGGTCGACTTTTCATGAGAGATTTGGACGTAGGCCTCTTTAAGGTGAGATAACGTCCTTATTTTCTATTTGTCTTTTTCTGTTTTCATCTTACCTCTTGAGTGTCGTTTGTCGTCGCTAGGGAGAGTATAGAGAGCCAGGGCTCCTCAGCTAGCCTTTCGTCGGCTGGCTACGTCTGATCATCTTGTTATAGTACCTGCTGCTCGTCCTTCATCAAGGGAGGCTTCGGTCGAATCTGCTGTCCTGGCCACTCCAGTAAGAGCGGCCTCTCAGGAAGCCCCATTCAGTGTTGTCCATCCGGCAAATGGATCATCATTGATCAAGGAAGAGAGAGGTTCATCGAAGAGTCAGAGGGTGGCATTCGACATGGCGCCTCCGACGGTACTATTGCAGCGTCACCCTAGAGATGGAGCGAGTTATTGAAGTTGGCGCTGGCAGTCAGTGCCCAGAAGATTCGCCTGTTACAGTGACTCAATCCGGAGTCCCCGTTACTGGTGATGACCAACGTCCTGCCGGAGCACAAAGCTAGACCCCTAGTGCCACCGTCGTGACTTCGAGTGCGCCTTCTTCATCTGCGGCGGGTCGCATCTCCCCCTCAGCGGCAGAAAGGGGAAGAGTGTGATGGTCAACGAATATGAGTCCGAGTCAGATTTGGATCCCGATGATGTCTGAATGTTCGAGGAGAGCCTTACTCATTCGATGGTTTACGCCGGTGGATCGGCTCGTGTTCTTGATATCCCTTCTGACGTGAATCTCTTGTCACATGGTGATAACTTGGTCTCATAGCTTAGCCGGCTACATACGGAAGCTGAAAATGAGTCCCTGCGGAATGTCCCTGATATCAAATTGAGGGACGAAGTGGCTGTCATGGGTTTTAGGGTATTTTGTCTTCGGCTCTTATTTAGGAATTTCCTTTTATGCGAAAGAACATTGGTCTAATTGCTTTCTCATTTTTCAGACGTATCCGGTGGAGGTGGAAAGTATCAAGAGGGCCAACACTCGTTCGAGGATTTTCTTGCAGTTGCTGGAGAAGTACCATCGCTATCACAATAGATGTCGTGATTTGCACGAACGGTTGAGGATGGACCCCCGTAACCGGGCTCTGGGCGAGGAATTGCAGAGAAGGGAACAAGAGCTGATGCATACAATTCATAGCAAGAGCGAGCTCGAAGAGCAACTCTGCCTCAAGGACGAGGAGCTTGAATTGGATAAAGGGGTCGCTGCCGAGTGTGAGTACCTACAGGGCAAGTTGGGGCGATGTAGTTGGAGATGGATCGGAGACGGATTCGAGTTGAGGAGATGACGCCGAATGGAGAGGAAAATTATCTGCGATGGAGAGAAAGGTTTCTGGTTTAGAGCACATTGAGAGATCCTGGTTCGAGGCTCTGGCAAGGGTGGCGGCTCTAGAGAAGACCATTCGTGTGCTCAAGTTCCAGCAAGAATCAGAGAGGGCAACTGTGACCCTTACGGAGGCGAGGCTCGAGGAGCAGATTGCAAGATTGATCAGGAAGCTTCGGTTCTGGAAGATCGAGTCGCGGCCTTGGAGTCAGAGAATCAGTGGCTGAGGGCCCAGGCTAGACCTTCCCGCACTGCAGTTCCCCGCTAGACCCATGAGCTCGGGGTATATGCCGAAGCTCAGCGGGATATATTCAAAAACTTGTAGGAGATAGGCACCGTGACTGAGGTTGCCTATGAGAAAGCACGAGCGAAGGATCGTGAGGCTCGTGCCAACTATGGATATGATGTTGCAACACCCGAAGCTGATGGGGATGCGGACGGTGATGATGATGAGCATTATGGAGATGATGATGAAGACGGCGCTGATGATGCCGAGTGAAAAAGAATTGCACTTTGTGTGTTTTTTTTATTTCGTTCGCCGGTTGGCATTTTCTTATTTTTGTTGTTTTTTTATATTAGTCGACTGGCCTGGGATGGATGTAAGCGGCGACAACCCGCATCTATAACTTCATGAATAAAGAATTCTTTTTCGCTACTTGTCTTGCATTTTAGCTTTCTGGCAATTTATGATCTCGTCACAAGGCAGAGGCTCGTCAGGCGAGTCCCGGTTTTGCTCTCCCCCTTTTGTGATGAAGGCTCATGGCCTTGTGGGTTTTATTATGAACTATCAAAATAATGGCTCTTCCGAGTTTGAGTGAGGTCAAACCTGTCAACCTTTGATGGCGAAGGCCCTTGGCAATAAGGGTGTTATTTTTCACATATCAAAATAGCAGCCCGTCTGAGTTCGAACGAGGTCGAACCTTTCTATCTTTGATGGAGAAAGACCTTGGCCTTAAGGGTGTTATTTCGAACTTATCAAAATACCCGCCCGTCCTGAGTTCGAATGAGGTTGAACCTTTCTATCTTTTATGGCAAAGGCCCTTGGAATAAAGGGTTTTATTTCGTATTTATCGAAATAACAGCCCGTCTTGAGTTCGAACTAGGCTGAACCTTTCTATCTTTGATGGCGAAGGCCATTGGCCTTAATGGTGTTATTTTTAACTTATCGAAATAACAGCCCGTCTTGAGTTCGAGCAAGGTCGAACCTTTCTATCTTTGATGGCAAAGGCCCTTGGCCTTAAGGGGGTTATTTTGAATTATCAAAATAACAACCCGTCTTGAGTTCGAGCGAGGTCGAACCTTTCTATCTTTGATGGCGAAGGCCCTTGTCCTTAAGGGTGTTATTTCAAATTTATAAAAATAACAGCCCATCTTGAGTTCGAGCGAGGTCGAACCTTTATATCTTTGATGGCGAAGGCCCTTGGCCTTAAGGGTGTTTTTTCGAACTTATCGAAATAACAGCCCATTTTGAGTTGGAGCGAGGTCGAACCTTTCCATCTTTGATGGCGAAGGCCATTGGCCTTAAGGGTGTTATTTCGAACTAATCGAAATAACAGCCGTCTTGAGTTCGAGCAAGGTCGAACCTTTCTATCTTTGATGGTGAAGGCCCTTCGCCTTAAGGGTGTTATTTTGAACTTATCGAAATAACAGCCCGTCTTGAGTTCGAGCAAGGCCGAACCTTTCTATCTTTGGTGGCGAAGGCCCTTGGCTTTAAGGGTGTTATTTCGAACTTATCAAAATAACGGCCTGTCTTGAGTTGGAGCAAGGTCGAACCTTTCTATCTTTGATGGCAAAGGCCCTTGGCGATAAGGGTGTTTTTTCAAACTAATCAAAATAACAACCCGTCTTGAGTTCGAGCGAGGTCAATCCTTTCTATCTTTGATGGCGAAGGCCCTTGTCCTTAAGGGTGTTTTTCGAACTTATCGAAATAATAACCCGTCTTGAGTTCAAGCGAGGTTGAACCTTTCTATCTTTGATGGCGAAGGCCCTTGGCCTTAAGGGGGTTATTTCAAAATTATCAAAATACAGCCCGCGTTGAGTTCGAGTGAGGTCGAACCTTTCCATCTGCGATGGCGAAAGCCCTTATCCTTAAGAGTGTTATTTCGAACTTATCGAAATAACAACCCGTCTTGAGTTCAAGGGAGGTCGAACCTTTTTATCTTGGTTGGCAAAAGCCCTTGGCGTTAAGGGTGTTATTTCGAACTTATCGAAATAACAACCCATCTTGAGTTCGAGCGAGGTCGAACTTTTCTATCTTTGATGGCGAAGGCCCTTGGCCTTAAGGGTGTTATTTCTAACTTATCAAATAACAGCCCGTCTTGAGTTCGAGCGAGGGAGAAACCTTTCTATCTTTGATGGCGAAGGCCCTTGGCCTTAAGGGTGTTATTTCGAATTTATCAAAATAACAGCCTGTCTTGAGTTCGAGCGAGGTTGGACCTTTCTATCTTTGATGGCGAAGGCCTTTGACCTTAAGGGTGTTATTTCAAACTTATCGAAATAATAGCCCGTCTTGAGTTCGAGCGAGGTCAAACTTTTCTATCTTTGATGGCGAAGGCCCTTGGCCTTAAGGGTGTTGTTTCTAACTTATTGAAATAACAGCCCGTCTTGAGTTCGAGCAAGGTCGAACCTTTTCATCTTTGATGGTGAAGGCCCTTGGCCTTAAGGGTGTTATTTCGAACTTATCGAAATAACAGCATGTCTTGAGTTCGAGCGAGGTCGAACCTTTCCATCTTTGATGGTGAAAGACCTTGGCTTTAAGGGTGTTATTTCGAACTTATCGAAATAACAACCCGTCTTGAGTTCGAGCAAGGTCGAACCTTTCTATCTTTGATGGCGAAGGCCCTTGGCTTTAAGGGTGTTATTACGAACTTATCAAAATAACAACCCGTCTTGAGTTCCGAATGAGGTTGAACCTTTCTATCTTTGATGGCAAAGGCCCTTGGCCGAAGTCCTAGTTTGGCAGGCATTGCTCACATCGATGGTTCAACGCATGGGTAGTGCTAAAATTTCGTTCGGACCCGCCCGGTACGCGTGTTACAGTTTCTCGCATGACTTTGGCTGTTTATTCTGAAGATGCCACCGACCGGGAGGGTTTCGGCTGTGTTGAGATGATTTTCGGTTCTTCAGCTTAGGTATCCTTGTGTTGGTGTCAAGTTTGGTAAAATACGGGAGATGAGGATGGGACATTCCTTGCCTCTGCCCGGCAGTTTTGAAAAGAAAGGGGGATAGAATGCAACACCTTTTGCCTTGTTCATAGTGTTCGGTACCGGTAGGGCAGAGAATTCTCGACCTTGCTAACTCGTTCAATTTTTATTTCCTCCACGCGCTATTTTCAAATTCGGTGTGAGCTGGATTCTCTTCTCGCATTTTTTTGGCTTTGATCCGGAAAAACTAGGTGTTTTCACTAGGAAATTCCCAGAGACGGCGCCAAATTGTTTGACTCAAAAGATGTTAAACTCTTTCTAAGCAAATCAATCAAAAAGGATGAAGGGGTAAATCATAGTCAATCATATTTAATATCGAATCGAAAGGCAAAGAAACAGCAATTGCATATGGACCAGATAAAACATCAAATTATCTTATTTATGATAGAGTTTTGCCTTGCCCCTCCTTAGAGGGGAAAGAGAACTACAATTGTTTTGTCCCCCTTTTTCTTGAAGGTGCCCGGATGGAGCTCTATCTCCTCTCTGTAGACGAAGAATCCATTCTTTTCAAGGGTGGAGTTCTGTCCATTAATTTCGATCTGTTGGAGTGTTGGAGGGAAAGTCATAGGGGGTTCTCTCCTTTTTTTAGTTCTCTTCACATGATATTTATAGTCGAAAACCTTCTTGTGTTTGCCATAACTCGGCATGGCTGAGTTGTGGAAGTTACCAGTCGTGGAGAAGGCCTGCCCTCGTCGCTTATGTCGAATGTCGTAATGATGCGGTGAGTCTGACTTCGTTGACTTCTTTCGTAAGATGATTAGGACGGGGTCGTGGTCGTCCCAATCGGGGGAGTCAGATTTCGACCAATACAAAGATGAAACATAATAAAACACACTCATAATTTAGAGAAGAGAGTGTCTAGGTTTGATAATTATGTCTCCATACAGCCAATACATTTGATCTTAACATGGAGGATTATTAGAAACTAGTAACATAAACAAAACTAATTTGTCTTGTTGAATCAACTAACTTCTAATAGTTCTGTATGCTTATCTGAAAGTCATTGTGATACATATATGTAAATCGAAGTAGACATCCTTACATCTCAAAAGAGAAAACTATATATTTTACTAATCTGCATAAATAAGAAACTAACAAATGCATTTAAAGGAAGAGCAATTTCCTTTTCCCTTCGTAAATGTTTCTTGATTTTTATTATAAACCTACCCTTTTGATAATCTATTAAATCCAAAAACACCTAGCCACTTCAGTATTTACTTCAAGGAAGAGCAATTTCCTTTTCCCTTCGTTAATGTTTCTTGATTTTTATTGTAAACCTGCCCTTCTGATAATCTATTAAATCCAAAAACACCTAGCCACTTCAATATTTACTTCAGACACGTGAGTCTGAGGATTTTTTGAAACTTCAACAAATATTTTTAGTTTTGTACTTTGAGTACTTTAATTTAGAATATTACAGTCTATGACTCTATAAACTAGTTAGTATTCAAACCGAATAAATCGAAGTTACCAAATAGAATAAACCAAAATCGAAAGGGGAAAACCCACACCATATCGAATTTAATTAGGTACGGTATTGGTATTGCATTTTAAGAAACCGGATAGCAAAATACCGAAATCGAAATGTCTAAATACCGTACCGTACCGACTGACGAACACTCTTAGTCTGTAGGAGTCCGGAACCCAAATATTGTCTAATTAGACTCAAGCGACTAAACTATGGCAAAAAAAAAGAGACAAAAATATGTATAGCGCAGTTCCTTAAGACGCTATGTCCCTTTCTTTTAACGGGCACCATTAGTGTCCCTCTTTCTTTGTTCTCGGTATCCACATGGAGCAGGAAAAGCGAATAATTAGAATTTAATGTACCAAAAGAGGAATAGAGTGCCGGGTGGTGCAATGGTTAAATCTAGGTATGAAGATGGTTTTGGCCTTGAGGCCCAAGGTTCAATTCCTACCACCAGCATTATTTTATTTTCCTATTTCTTTTTTTTTTTCCGTTATTTGGTTTAAGTATTTAAATATAAACACTTTAATATTTATAATTACTTTTCAATGTAATTAAAATAATTTAATATTTATTATAAAATTATAATTTTTCAATTCAATTAAATTAAAAATAAAATAAAAGAGAAGCCTTTTATGATTTCATTAAAAAATCTACCAACATTTTTAATAGTTGTTATTTTGAATTATACGTAAAATAAAATATTTTTTTCTCCTTTTATTTTCAAATTAGAATTATGACTTTTATTTTATGGTTAAAAGTTTCATAAGAGAATAATATATATAGTTTAATCTATTGCTTGAATTTATTATTTTTTGTTATCTTTATTTTTAAATTTAGTTATTAAAATTTTAGTTGCATTTACATTATATGAATTTTATTAATTGAAATTCTAATTATAAATCTTATAATTTTTTTATTAATAAATGTAAAATAACAAAAAAATCTCCTTGAAGACTTGAACTTCTTTCTAGGATGCTCAACAATCTCCTGGCCCCATCTTTGTTCATCATAGGAGCTGAACTTCTTTCTAGGATGCTCAACAACCTCACCATGATCAATTCTTTAACGACTTCTACATGGAGAGGAGGGGTCCACAAGTCAACCATCTAAGCTTTGCATATGAAATCATAATTTTCACATCAGGAGGTAGAGCATCCTTGCAAAAGATTATGGAGATTCTCAGCAATTATGAACACACATTTGGGCAGCAAATCAACAGGCACAAAAGTTGCTTTCTCCTTCTGCATTCCTAGCTGCCATCAGAAGAGATTAACAGGTCACAAGTTTCACCAAGAAAGAATCTCTCATTACCTACCTGGGGTGTCCATTATATAGGAAGAATGAGAATAGTATATTTCAACTCCCTGGTAGCCAAAGTGGTAAGCAGAATTAACGAGTGTTAAAGCAGAATCCTCTCTTATGAAGGTAGAGCTACTTTGATTAAGTATGTGTTCCAATCTATACCTATACACATGTTGTTATCCTTAACCCCCTCCCCCCCCCCCAAAAAAAAAACTATACTGAGGTAGGTTGAGAAGTTAGCAGCTAACTTCTTTTGGGGAATGGAGAAAGATAAAAACAAATACCACTGGGCCTCTTGACAAAAACTGGTATTTTCAACTGAAGAAGGAGGTGTTGTCTTAAGATCAATGGAGGATATATGCCAAACCATGGAATACAAAAAGTGTTGGCTTTTCAGAACTAAAGATTCGAGCAAGTTTCTCCTAGCTAAATATTGCCAAAGATCAAATCCCATTTCTAAAAAATAGAATTCTGGGCGATCGTAGACATGGAAGAAAATGATGACTAATAAGAAAGAAGCTAAAAAACACATCATTTGGAGACTACATTCTGTTAACTGCGGTTTTTTGTGGGAAAAATGATTGGGAGATGGTGAACTTGCTCAACATAGAAGTTGATGAGGAAGGCCAGGCAATGCAACTCTGGTCAATTTCTGGGACCAAGGCCAGTGGAATTTGCAGAAGCTGAATGAAGCACTCCCAGCACCTTAAATACCTACCATCCTTCAAATACAAATTTATCACAACCCTCAACTCTAAGACCAACCTATCTTGATCCCAAATATGAAAGTAAACTTCACATGCTCCTTTACATGGGACTTGATCAGAAACAAGAGGCAGATATGTTTCTCTAATAAAATGACATGGCATAAGAGAATCCCTTTCAAATGGCCCTTCTGTATGTGCAGAGGTCTTAGAAACAAAGTACCTACAGTTGATTGTGTGCTCTTATTTAACAGCCCTACTATATCTAGATGTGTATGTTGTTATACACCTGGGGCAGTGTCTGTGGATCATATTTTTAGTAGGGGTCAATTTGCATTGGTAGTATGGAAAAGGTTTGCACGACCAGCTGGTATCCATACTACTAAAATACCTCTAAGACTTATTCTGATGAAATGGTGGCTTCACAAAAGAAAGAATGAAGTGCATAAGCTTTTACTTGACAATTTACCAACCATCATCTGCTGGAACATTTGAAAGAATAGGTGTAATGCAAAATATGGCACCAAAACTTCCTCTCTCACCAGAGTCATCTACTCCATCAACTCAGATATTAACACGCTCATGCAAATAACCTACCCCTCAATTTGTTGGCCACTAAAATGGAAGGATTTATACCCCATTGCTGAGAGCATTAAACACTACATCAATGTCAGGCAAGTTGTTTGGAGCAGACTTGAATAGGTATTTGTAAAAGTCAGCAGTGATAGGAGTGTAATGAACAATCCAGGAAGTATAGGGGCAGGGGAAATAATAAGGAGATGCGGTGGTACATTCATTCATGCCTTAGCTGCTCCATTGGGAGAAGGTACCAATAATCAACCTGAAGTTGAAGCAGCAACCTTAGGAGTTAAGTGGTGCATTTCCAATGGACACAACAAGGTACACTTAGAAGTAGACTCACCACTTCTCATTCATTGGCTTACCATTAATACTGATCCTCCATGAAGTTTAAAGATGCAATTGATGAATCTGCGACAACTATGTGGCCAATGTGAAGAAATAAATTCTCACATGTGTATAGGGAAGCCAATTGCATTGCAGATTCCCTCTCAAAACTTAGCCATAACCCATCAACCATGGACCTTCTAGGCACCCCTACCTTCAGGAATAAAAAACAAGTAGGATTATATGCCTATCACAGCTTGCCTCCACTTTTAATTCCTCTCATGGATATGGTTGATATTGTTGAAACAATGGGAGCTAACCAGTAACGACCCGACTAGTAGTTTATATTTTGGAACCCCATTCACTTAAATAAAACTTCCCGCACTTGCTTTAACTAAATTATGACTTGCGGGGATGGGTGGTTCGGATACTGGAAGAGTTTTGAGTAAGAATAAGTCCAATTGCTTTTTTAAGTTTCTCTAAAAAGTTCAAGTTTGACTTCGGTCAACTTTCTAGGAAAATGGATCCGGATTCATGATTTGATGATCCCGGAGGGTCCGTGGGAAAATATAGGACCTGGCTGTATGCCCGGAATCGAATTCCGAGGTCCCTAGCCCGAGTAATGAATTTTTATGTGAAATTGTTAAACTGAAGTTTTAAAGATTTAAACAAACTAAGAAATCATTATTTTCCTAGATACCGGGCTCGAATTTTGATTCCAAAACTTGGTACAGGTCTGAAATATTAGTTAAGACCTACCCGTGAAATTTGGTGTCAATCCGAGTAGTTTAGGGCATTTTGACCCATTGGATGAAAATTAAGAACTTGAAGTTCAATGATTTGAAACATTGGGTTTTGGGGTTTGATTCCTCAATTTAGCATTATTTGGAGTGTTTCAAGGGTTTGAGTAGGTCCGCCTCGTGATTTTAGACTTATCAGTATGTTCAGGCGGGGCTCGGGAGCCCCGAGCGTCAAATGGTCGAGGTTCGAGTGAAGTTGGAAACTTACAAAAGGACTGAGATTTGTTGCTTATGTCATAACTGCATCTGCGGTTCCTGGACTGCATATGCGGTCGACTAATCGCAGAAGCAAAAAGGGGTCAGGCTCTATGAAACCGCAGAAGCGGCCCAGGGACCGCAGAAACGGTTCCGCTCATGAGACCCCTAGACCGTAGAAGCGGTCCGCCCCAATCTTCCCAGTTCCACAGAAATGGCTCTCGTTTCGCAGATGCGGGACCGCATAAGCGGTACCCTTAGCCACAGAAGCGAAAATCATTGGCAGTGGACTTCACTTAATTCGAGCTCAAGCTCATTTATTCCACACTTCTCACAACACTTAGGCGATTTGGGGGCATCCAAAGAGAGGGATTCGTCATAGCTTCACAAGGTAAGTAATCTCCACCCACCTTAGTCTAAAAAATGTTTATTAAGTAGATTTAATGCTAAAAATTAAGTAAAAATCAAGGGTTAGAGCTAGACCTAGGGTTTTAATTAAACTAAGATTTAACCACGTAAGTTGCCATGTAATGAGCTAGAAATCATATATTTGTGATCCTTAGATGATAGAGAACAACTTCCTTCAAAAAATCTCGGAATCTGGGCACGTGGGATTGGGGTCGGGAATTAGGAAACTTGAGGGAAAGATTTGGAAATCACTTAAATAGTTAGAATTCAACCTTGTAAGACTTTATTGACTAGTTCTTACTTCGTTTGATTAGTTTGGGATTGTTCAGCTTCGAATTAAGGACTTGGTCTCGTTCTCGAAAATTGGAAGTGCACTTTAGAGCGAGGTGAGTCTCCTTTCTAACCTTGTAAGAGGGAATTGTCCCCATAGGATTATAAATGAGTAATTGTTGTTAAATGTGGGGGCTACGTACGTGCTAGGTGACGAGAGTCCGTGCGTAGCTAGTATAATAATAATTGTTTGGGTAGTTTAGGACCCACATCATGTCTAATTAGGGAATATTTCTTATTTTAAATTACCAATATGATCATTTATGATTTGCTAGAGACTTGAGGAAATGAAAAGTGAACATGAGCTTGTTGAGCCTTGGTAGGAAGTTCCTTGTATATAATTGAGACTTATGTGCATTCTTGATATTTTGCTTTATGATTATGGATCGGAATGATCGCGTCGGTGAGAATAGATGCACCTATGGTTCGGGCCGCTCGACCCTCGGCAGTGCACAATTTATTTTCTGTTGAAGCGGGCGGTCGACCTCGGCATGATTGCGCATGATTTATATGCTTACATTTAGATATGACATGATCACTTGTCTAATATGAAAAAGGGGAAATTGGTAATTGAATTATGGTCAAGAACACGAACATGACTTATCTTTTAAACTTGTATCGTTGGAGAGCTTTATGCTGTATATCTCACATTATTATCATATTAACTTGAGCTTAGTAAGTATCAAGTCGACCTCTCATCTCTACTTCTTCGAGATTAGATGGGATACTTACTGGGTACATATTATTTATGTAATCATGCTACGCTTCTGTACTTAAATGTACAGGATTTGAGGCAGGTGGATCTGGATACTACTCTGGTGCGCATCAGTGAGCACCCTTGGGACTTCTACGGTGAGCTGCTTCCCTTTTCATGCCGATCCGCAGCCGAAGAAGTCTTTCTTTGTATTTTTGTTTCTGTCTATCCTGATTCAGACAGTAGGATAGTATATTATTCTTTTGTGTATATTCTACTAGTTGCCCGTAGCTTGTGACACAAGGTTCTGGCACACACGTTAGTAGACATTCATTTTTGAGTTGTATAACTATCTTAATGCACTGTTATCACTCTTGGCTTTAGCTTTAACTTTGAAAAATATGTATGCTTGGTTTTTAGAAAAAGAAAAATGGAGAATTTAATTATACTTTTGCGTTGGCTGTCCTGACAACGATGCCGGGCGCGATCATGACCAATTTTGGAAACTAGGTCGTGACAATATGGTATCAGAGCACTAGGTTCACGTAGGTCTCACAAGTTATGGGCAAACCTAATAGAGTCTTGTAGATCGGTAAGGAGACATCTGTATTTATCTTCGAGAGGCTATAGGGTACTAGGAAAAATTACTCTTTATTCATTTATATCGTGCAGTGGTCAGTGTGCTAAATTTCCCTCTTTTATTCTCTCACAGATGGTGAGGACTCGTACCACCGATGTTTTGGACATGGGAGGAGCTGCTCCCCCCATTGCTAGAGGCCTAAGTAGAGGCCGAGGGAGGGCATCAGCCCGTGGTAGGGGACACGGGCATCCCAGAGCTATTTCAGATGCACTACCAGTAAATCCTATGGGGGATCCCATTGTTGAGGAGCAGGGCGAGCTGCCCGCAGCTGTGCCTACTCCGGTGGATTTCATGATTGCGCTGGGATTTGAGGAGGTCATGGGCCGTATGCTTCGGTTCATGGATACTATGACTCAGGCTGGTTTATTTCCAGCAGATCCAACTACCTCACAGCAGGAGGGGGAGCACAGACACCTACCACACAGACTCCAGGTCATACAGCCGCAGTTTATCATACTCCGGGTGCACTACCCGCGGAGGGGGTTCATCCAGTTACTGCAGCGGCACCCCAGCCCAAGCCAGCTGTGGACGGCGATCCGCAGAAGTTATTAGACAAATGGACTTGGTTGTACCCTCCGGTCTTCGGGGGTGAGCGTTATGAGGATGCCCAGGATTTTCATTGACAGGTGCAGGGACAGACTGCAAAACATGAGGATATTGGAGTCGCATGGAGTCGACTTCACTACTTTTCAGCTGGAGGGCAGGGCCCATAGATAGTGGTGGTCTTATTTACTTAGCAGGCCAGCAGGCCAGCAGGCGCTCCTCCCCTCACTTGGGGTCAGTTCACTCAGCTATTCCTTGATCGGTAC
The DNA here is from genome assembly GCA_026770625.1 of Nicotiana glauca. Taxonomy (NCBI): domain Eukaryota; kingdom Viridiplantae; phylum Streptophyta; class Magnoliopsida; order Solanales; family Solanaceae; genus Nicotiana; species Nicotiana glauca. The sequence continues at coordinate 96,192 of MU713064.1, forward strand.
ATTCCACCCTCTGAGAAGGAAGAGCTGCATCATCAGCTTGAGTATCTGGAGCAGGGTCATATGTTAGTGACCGATTATGAGGCGAGGTTCTCTGAGTTGTCTTGACATGCACTCCTGATACTCCCCATAGAGGCAAAGAGAGTACGGAGATTTGTTGCGGGGCTACATCTCACTATCCGGTCGGGTATGGCCCGAGGTAGAGATGGGCACTGGATATCAGCTAGTACCTGAGATTGATCACAGGATTGAGGGTTACTGTTTGAGGAGTAGAGAGCAGATGCAGCAGGATAAGAGGACCAGATTCTCAGGAGAGTTCAGAGGCACCCCAGCTAGGGGCAGAGGTCACTTTGTGAGGGGTCAGCCCAGTAGGCCCCCAGTTCCAGCACCACCACCTGCTCGGGGTGCTCCAGCATCCTCCTATTTCAGCACTATGACAGAGAGTTCTTATCGCTCGCCAGCTATTCAGGATTCATCCAGTGGGTATTCAGGTCCTCCGCAGTCTTTCGGTTCTTATTTCAGTGCAATGCCTGAGAGTTCTCACCGCCCGCCAGATATTCAAGCTTCTTCTAGTGGGTCTTCTGGTATTCACGGTCAGCCATCCAAACAGCAGGCCGCCATACCATGTTGTTTTGAGTGCGGTGACATAGGACACATGAGGAGATACTGCCCCAGGCTTAGGGGCAAGGTAGTACAGCAGGGGCAACAGCCCATGACTCCAGCACCAGCGGCCCAGCCACCTAGAGGTGGAGGGAAGACTGGTAGAGGCCGACCCAAAGGTGGAGGACAGACAGGGAGAGGTCAGCCACCTACTCCTCAATCAGTTGAAGGCCAGACAGCCGGTGCTCCAGCTAGATTCTATGCTCTTCCAGCCAGGCCAGATGCATTGGCCTCAAATGCCGTCATCACAGGTATCATTTCCGTCAATGGTAGGGATGCATCGGTATTATTTGATACGGGGTCTACTTATTCATATGTGTCATCTCTGTTTGCTCGTTTCCTGGCTATTTCTCCTGAGTCTTTGGGTGTTCCTGTCCATATGTCCACTCCTGTAGGTGATTCTATGGTTATGGACTGGATTTACTGGTCTTTGTGGTTACTTTTTGTGGTTTTGAGACTAGAGCAGATCTTCTGTTGCTCGATATGATCAATTTTAAGGTTATCCTGGGCATGGATTGGTTATCTCCATATCACGCCATTCTAGATTGCCATGCCAAGACTATTTCTCTAGCGATGTTAGGATTGCTGAGATTGGAGTGGAAGGGTTCCACAGTTGATACGCCCAGTAGGGTTATTTCTTTCCTGAAGGCTCAGCGCATGGTGGAGAAGGGGTGTTTGGCTTATTTAGCTTATGTGCGAGACACAATCGCATATTCCCCGACGATTGATTTAGTGCCAGTAGTCCGAGAGTTCACCGATGTTTTTCCTTCTGATCTTCCTGGCATGCCTCCAGATCATGATATTGATTTCTGTATTGATTTGGCTCCAGACACTCAGCCTATATCTATCCCGCCGTACCGTATGGCTCCGAAGGAGCTGAAAGAGCTGAAGGAACAGTTGGAGGAGTTGTTAGCAAAAGGGTTTGTTAGGCCCAGTGTGTCGCTTTGGGGGTGCACCAGTGTTATTGGTAAAGAAGAAGGATGGGACTATGTGGATGTGCATTGATTACCGCCAGTTGAACAAAATCACCATCAAGAACAAGTAACCATTGCCCCGTATTGATGATTTGTTTGACCAGTTGCAGGGTGCTAGGGTGTTCTCTAAGATTGACTTGAGGTTAGGGTATCATCAGCTGAAGATTCGGGATTCAGATGTTCCGAAGACCGCATTCAGGACTAGATATGGCCACTATGATTTTCTGGTGATGTCATTTGGCTTGACTAATGCTCCAGCGGCATTTATAGATTTGATGAACAGGGTGTGCATGCCTTATATTGATTCATTTGTTATCGTCTTCATTGACGACATCTTGATATACTCGCGTAGCCTGGGGGAGCACGAGCAACATTTGAGAGTAGTGCTTCAAACCTTGCGAGAGCAGCAACTTTATGCTAAGTTCTCCAAGTGCGAGTTTTGGCTGGAGTCAGTGGCATTCTTGGGGCATGTAGTGCCAGGGGAGGGTATTAAAGTGGATCCCAAGAAGATTGAGGCAGTTCAGAGTTGGCCACGTCCTACTTAGGTGACCGAGATCAGGAGTTTCCTGGGGTTGGCAAGTTATTACCGGCGATTTGTGCAGGGCTTTTCATTTATTGCATCACCTCTTACCAGATTGACCCAAAAGGGTGCCCCATTCTGTTGGTCCGATGATGGTGAGTAGAGCTTCCAGAAGCTCAAGACGGCTTTGACTACGGCACCCGTTCTTGTATTGCCTTCCGGTTCAGGGATGTATACAGTGTATTGTGATGCTTCTCGTGTTGGCTTGGTATGTGTATTGATGCAAGAGGGGCGAGTTATTACATATGCTTCACGTCAGCTGAAGGTTCATGAGAAGAATTACCCTGTGCACGATCTGGAGTTGGCGGCAATTGTTCATGCTCTCAAGATATGGAGGCATTATTTGTATGGGGTGTCAGGGAGGTGCCAAAGAGATTTCTACTGGCGAGGATGGTGTGTTACGGCTTCAGGGCTGTGTATGTGTTCCTAATGTTGATGGCTTGAGGGAGAGGATCTAGAGGAGGCCCACAGTTCGAGGTACTCCATTCATCTAGGTGCCACAAAATGTATCGTGACTTGAGGCAGCATTACTGGTGGTGAAGGATGAAGAAGGACATCGCGGAGTATGCAGCTAAATGTTTGAATTGCCAATAGGTCAAATATGAGCACCAGAGGCCAGGTGTCCTACTTCAGCAGATGCCCATTCTGGAATGGAAGTGGGAGCGCATCACCATAGATTTCGTGGTTGGGTTGCCGCGGACTTTGCAGAAGGTTGATTCAGTGTGGGTTATTGTGGATAGGTTGACCAAGTCGGCCCACTTCATTCCAGTGGCGACTACTTATTCAGCGGAGTGATATGCTCAGATTTACATTCGGGAGATAGTTAGGTTGCACGGTGTGCCGGTTTCCATCATATCATACAGAGGCCCTCAGTTCACTTCCCATTTCTAGAGAGCTATTCAGAGTGAGTTGGGGACCCATGTAGAGCTTAGCACAACATTCCATCCTCAGGTCGATGGGCAGTCGGAGTGGACAATTTAGATTTTAGAGGATATGCTTAGAGCATGTGTGATTGACTTTGGTGGGTAGTGGGATCAGTTGTTACCCTTGGCGAAGTTTGCGTATAATAACAACTATTAGTCTAGTATAGAGATGGCCCCGTATGAGGCATTGTATGGTCGGCGTTGTCGTTCTCCTATCGGGTGGTTTGAGCATGGTGAGGCTAAGTTACTTGGTACAAATTTGGTTCAGGATGCCTTGGATAAGGTAAAGTAGATTCAGGAGAGGCTCCGCACAGTTCAGTCCAGGCAGAAGTGTTACGCGGGTCAGAAGGCGCGTGATGTATCATTCATGATTGGCGAGAAGGTTCTCTTGAAAGTCTAGCCAATGAAGGGCATTATGAGGTTTGGAAAGAAGGGCAAGATAAGCCCAAGGTTTATTGGTCCGTTTGAGGTATTGAGGCGAGTTGAAGAGGTTGCCTATGAGCTTGCCTTACCTCTCAGTATATCGGGATTTCATCCGGTTTTCCATGTATCGATGCTTCGGAAGTATCATGCCGACCTATCACATGTATTGTATTTTAGTACCATTCAGTTAGATGAGAGCTTGGGCTACGAGGAGGAGCCAGTCGCCATTATTGATAGACAGGATCGCCAGCTGAGGTCCAAGAGGATTTCTGCGGTGAGGGTCCAGTGGAGGGGCCAACCGGTTGAGGAGGCGACCTGGGAGTCCGAGGAGGACATGCGGAGCAGATATTCCCACTTATTCAGCAGTCCAGGTACTTTTCTATGTCCGTTCGAGGACGAACGTTTGTTTAAGAGGTGGAGAATGTAACGACCCGATTGTTGTTTTGTATTTTGGAACCCCATTACCTTAAATAAAACTTCCCACACTTGCTTTAGCTAAATTATGAATTGCGGGGACGGGTGGTTCGGAAGTTGGAAGAGTTTTGAGTAAGAATAAGTCCAATTGCTTCTTTAAGTTTCTCTAAAAAGGCCAAGTTTGACTTCGGTCAACTTTCTTGAGAAACAGACCCGGATTTGTGATTTGACGATCCCGGAGGGTCCATGGGAAAATATGGGACCTGGGCGTATGCCCGTAATCGAATTCCGAGGTTCCTAGCCCGAGTAATGAATTTTTCTGTGAAATTGTTAAACTGAAGTTTTAAAGATTTAAATAAACTAAGAAATCTTTGTTTTGCTAGATACCGGGCTCGGATTTTGATTCCGAAACTTAGTACAGGTCCGAAATATTAGTTGAGTCCTACCCGTGAAATTTGGTGTCAATCCGAGTAGTTTTGGGGCATTTTGACCCGTTGGAGGAAAAATAAGAACTTGAAGTTCAATGATTTGAAACATTGGGTTTTGGGGTTTGATTCATCAATTTAGCATTGTTTGAGTGTTTCGAGGGTTCGAGTAGGTCCGCCTCGTGATTTCAGACTTGTCGGTATGTTCGAGTGGGGCTCGGGAGCCCTGAGCGTCAAATGGTCGAGGTTCGAGTGAAGTTGGAAACATAGAAAAGGACTGAGATTTGCTGCTTCTGTCATAACCGCATCTGCGGCTCCTGGACCGCAGATGTGGTCGACTGATTGCAAAAGCAAAAAGGGGTCAGGCTTTGGGAAACCGCAGAAGCAGCCCAGGGACCGTAGAAGCGGTTCCGCTCGTGCGACCCCTACACTGCAGAAGCGGTCTGGCCCAATCTTCCCAGTTCCGCAGAAGCAGCTCTCGTTTTGCAGATGCTGCGGTCCCCTTAGCCGCAGAAGCGGAAATCGCTGGCAGTGGACTTCATTTAATTCGAGCTCAAGCTCATTTATTCCACACTTCTCACAACACTTAGGCGATTTGGGGGCTTCCAAAGAGAGGGTTTCATCATAGCTTCACAAGGTAAGTAATCTCCACCCACCTTAGTCTAAATACATGTTTATTAAGTAGATTTAATGTTAAAAACTAAGTAAAAATCAAGGGTTAGAGCTAGACCTAGGGTTTTAATCAAACTAAGATTTAACCACATAATGTGCCATGTAATGAGCTAGAAATCATATATTTGTGATCCTTAGGTGATAGAGAACAACTTCCTTCGAAAAATCTTGGAATCCGGGCATGTGGGCCTGGGGTCGAGAATTAGGAAACTTGTGGGAAAGGTTGGAAAATCACTTAAATAGTTAGAATTCAACCTTGTAAGCCTTTATTGACTAGTTCTTACTTCGTTTGATTAGTTTGGGATTGTTCGGCTTTGAATTAAGGACTTGGGCTCGTTCTCGAAAATTGGAAGTGCGCTTTGGAGCGAGGTTAGTCTCCTTTCTAACCTTGTAAGAGGGAATTGTCCCCATAGGATTATAAATGAGTAATTGTTGTTAAATGCGGGGGCTACATACGTGCTAGGTGACGAGAGTCCGTGCATAGCTACTATAATAATAATAATTATTTGGGTAGTTTAGGACCCACATCATGTCTAATTGGGGAATATTTCTTATTTTAAATTACGAATATGATCATTTATGATTTGCTAGAGACTTGAGGAAATGAAAAGTGAACATGAGCTTGTTGAGACTTGGTAGGAAATTCCTTGTATATAATTGAGTCTTATGTGCATTCTTGATATTTTTCTTGATGATTATGGATCGGACTGATCGCCTCGGTGAGAATAGATGCATCTATGGTTCGGGCCGCTCGACCCTCTGCAGTGCACAATTTATTTTCTGTTGGAGCGGACGGTCGACCTCGGCATGATTGCGCATGATTTATATGCTTACATTTAGATATGACATGATCACTTGTCTAATATGAAAAAGGGGAAATTGGTAATTGAATTATGGTCAAGAACACGAACATGACTTATCTTTTAAACTTGTATCGTTGGAGAGCTTTATGCTGTATATCTCACATTATTATCATATTAACTTGAGCTTAGTAAGTATCAAGTCGACCTCTCATCTCTACTTCTTCGAGATTAGATGGGATACTTACTGGGTACATATTGTTTATGTAATCATGCTACGCTTTTGTACTTAAATGTACAGGATTTGAGGCAGGTGGATCTGGATACTACTCTGGTGCGCATCAGTGAGCACCTTTGGGACTTCTACGGTGAGCTGCTTCCCTTTTCATGCCGATCCGCAGCCGAAGAAGTCTTTCTTTATATTTTTGTTTCTGTCTATCCTGATTCAGACAGTAGGATATTATATTATTCTTTTGTGTATATTCTACTAGTTGCCCGTAGCTACTGACACCAGGTTCTGGCACACACGTTAGTAGACATTCATTTTTGGGTTATATAACTAATTTAATGCAGTGTTATCACTCTTGGCTTTAGCTTTAACTTTGAAAAATCTGTATGCTTCATTTTTGGAAAAAGGAAAAAGGAGAATTTAATTATACTTTCGCGTTGGCTGTCCTGACAACGGTGTCGGGCGCCATCATGACCAATTTTGGAAAATGGGTCGTGACGTAACCTATCTGTCCAAAGCAACATGTCCAGCAGCAGCAACAATAGCAGCAACAACTTTTTGTCCACTCCAACCAGAAATGGATACCAGACAGTTTCTACCTAACTTTGATTTTCTTTTTTGCAGGTACCGGAAATAATCCCACAACATTGGTATACATTCAAGGTGTGGTATCAGCATTGTATGTCCTCATTATGTTGAATGTATACCAATGTGGTGTGGAAATTCTATTTACCTGGAATCACCAGGATAACTACTGCTTCCTTTGTTCTATCAACAAGTCCTTTTGGTCACTACATTACCCATCACTAGGCAGTGTCATAGATAATACAAGGCAGTAACCAAGAAGCATCAATTTTTCTAAATTTTTGGAGTTGATTGCAATTGAGCAATCAACAGTAAGCAACATAATTTTTAGATAGTTTTCTGCATATTTTTGGCATCTACTTGGGTTACCTCTCATGGATATGGTTGATATTCTTGAAACAATGGAACTAACCTACCTGTCCAAAGCAACATGTCCAGTAGCAACAACAATAGCAGCAATAGCCTTTTCTCCACTCCAACCAGAAATGGAAACCAGACAGTTTTCTACCTAACTTTGATTTTCTTTTTTGCAGGTACCGGAAGTAAACCCACAACATTGATATACATTCAAGGTGTGGTATCAGCACTGTGTGTGCTCATTCTGTTGAATGTTTACCAATGTGGTGGGGAAATTTCATTTACTTGGAATCACCAAGATAACTGCTGCTTCTTCTCTTCTATCAACAAGTCCTTTTGGTCACTGCATTACCCACCACTCGCCAGTGCCATAGATGATACAACACAACAACCAAGAAGCATCGATTTTTAAAATTTTTGGAGTTGATTGCAATTGAGCAATCAACAATATGCAACACAATTTTTGGACAGTTTTCTGCACATTTTTTGGCATATACTTAGGTTACCTTCACAATGACTTTCTTCATTGCTCAAGCAAAAATGAAGATAACATTGATGTATCCTTTACTGCATACCATATGTTGTTGTATTATGTTTTTGTCACATCACATAGAGAGAACATGTCTTCTGTTGTATTATAGGATCAAATGTATATTGGAGGAGTCCTCCGATTCTAGTTATAGTTGACCTAACTTTATCTAGTTTTTGTAAATTATTAGGCTACCTTTTTTGATTAACAAAATGGTACACTCATTTAGGTCTGAGCACACATTCTTGCAAGGTATAAAATGGCTATAAATTTAGTAGTCATATGATACCAACCACTTATTCGGTGGTATGGTTTATGTCTCCCTCATGTTGTACTTTAGTTTTATATATATATAAAAATCACCCCTAGACACAATATCTAGTGGATTCACCCAAAATTAAAAGTGGTGCATTAAAGTTTTAAAATAATTTGATCAAATTAAAATCTTTAGGCTTATTATTGCTAACTTAGAAATTCTATATGAATATTACATAAGAATAATTTATAAAGATATTTGTTGTTATTAAAGGTAAAGAGATGATAGAGAATGATAAAATCTATAACTTAAAAAGTTGATTAAAAAAGTATGACTTTTATGGTAAATAGTATCGGTATTCGCGCGATGCACAACAAATATTAATCATGTTATGTGAGCTAACTTGTTTGAACGGTATATCATATTTAGAGCCATAAAAATGGGCTTAGCCCGTGAGGCCAGCCCAACCCAGCCCGCTACTTAGGTAGGGTTGGAATAGGATTTTTTAAGCCCATTTAAAACTGCGGTTGATAAGTCTAGCCCAAGTCAGCCTGCTGACCCTTGAGGCTTGATCGAGGCTGGGCCTGGGCCGGCTAGTGGGCAAAAGTATTAATTAAATTCAAATTAAATATTATTAAATATTTAGTATTTAGAAAATAAAAACTAAAAAAATTATTAACTATAATCCCTATTTTTCAACCCTAGATTACTCATTTACACTTTCATATCAACTAGAATTTAGATTTTTAATGTGCATGTAATATGAAAAAATTAGTTTTTCTTTTGCTTAATTAATAACGAACTCGAAAAGCCTTAGGTGGCCAATAAATTTTTTTCTCAAAAGAAAATATTACTTTAAGTGGACAATAATCAATTTGGATTACTTTAATATATTATTAATATTTAAACTTTTCTTCAGTATAAGAAAAGATCAGTTTTAAATACCCAAAAAAAATTGACCACTAGCAAATTTCAGGAATTTAAAATTTTTTATGGACTATAATGATGAAATCAGCAAATGATGTTAATCCTAAATTAGAAACCTCAGCATACAAACTTATTGAAGCATTCCTTGAATTTGAGGAAAATGAAAGAAAAGTATTAAGAAAATATCGCAAGAGATATAGAGAATTTGTATTTCAATTACGAGATTCCTCGTCAAATATCAAGCTTTTTGTACGCTCTAAAGAAACACATGTTGTTTACATGATTAATCGACTATCTCATGAAAAAATATTTTATAATTTAAAGAAATTTATATTTCTAAAAAAAATTGAAAGGTCGGTCCGCAACCCTCGTAGGGCTGGGTTGGGATGGCCATTTTAAGGCCGATTCATATAGTGGGCCGGCTCGTCCTACCCTACCAAATTTAGAAGCCTACGAGGCTTGGGTTGGGCTGGGCTGGGCTGGCCCAGCCCCGCCCGTTTTGACAATTCTAATCATATTACTTGAATTAGATTCCAACTACCTTCTTGTTATCCAATGAAACATGCCTAAAAATATTAAGAAATTTAAAAAAGATTCATATAGTTATCAAATGACTTTTTAGTTCTTTATTTTTTTTATTACATAATCTACTATATTGATATTATTTTATTTGCTATATAATATTTTATTAGCTTGTCACTTGACTTATTGTAACGACCCGACTGGTCGTTTTGTATTTTAGAACTCCGTTCCCCTAAATAAAGCCTCCCATACTTGCTTTAACTAATTTACAACTTGCGGGGGCGATTGGTTCAGGAGTTGGAAGATTTTTCAGTAAAACGATGTCCATTTGCTTCTTTAAGATTTTTCTTAAACACCAAGTTTGACTTTGGTCAACATTTTGGAAAAACGGACCCGAATTTGTGATTTAATAATTTTTTAGAGTCTGTGGGAAAATATGGGACCTGGACGTATGTTCGAAATCGAATTCCGAGGTCCCTAGCCCTAGTAATGAATTTCTATTTAAAATTGTTTAATTGAAGTTTTAAAGAATTAAAGAAACTAAGTAATCATTGATTCCCTAGGTATCGGGTTCAGATTTTTGTTCCGGAGATTGGTACAGGTCTGTAATGTTGTTTAAGACTTGCCCGCAAAATAAGGTGCCAATCCGAGTAGTTTAAGGGCATTTTGATCTGTTAGAGGACAATTAAGAACATGAAGATTTAATAGCTTGATTCATTTAGTTTTACGGGGTGATTCCAATATTTAGCGTTATTTTGGGAGTTCCGAGGGTTTGAGTAGGTCCGCCTAGTGATTCCAGACTTGTCGTTATGTTCGGGTAGGGCTCGGGAGCCCCGAGCGTCAAACGAGCGAGGTTCGAGCTAAGTAAGAAAATTAAAGAAGAGCTGAAGTTGCTGCTTCTGTCATAACCGCATCTGCGGTTATTGGACCGCAGATGCGGTCAACCCATTGCAAAAGCAGAAAGGGCCAGGCAAAGGGGAAACCGCAGAAGCGGCCCAGAGACCGCAGAAGCGGTTTCGCTTAAGCGGCCCCCAAACTGCAGAAGCGGTCCAGCTCCTCAGGCCCAAATCCGCAGAAGCGGCTCAAAATCCATAGAAGCGGACCCGCAAAAGCAGGCACCTGACCGCAGAAGCGGTCCAGGCTTCTTGGGCATTCTCCGCAAAAGCGGGCCTTTTTCCTCAGAAGCGGTCATGGCACCGCAGAAGCGGAAATCGCTGGGGCAGAGAGTTCATTTAATTTGAACTCAAAGCCATTTATCTCATTCACAATTTCACACTTGGGCGATTTGGGTGCTTCCAAAGAGAGTGTTTCAACATAATATTGTAAGGTAAGTAATTTTCATTCATCCTTAATTTAAATACGTGTACATTAGGTAGATTAAACACTAAAAACTAAGCAAAATCAAGGGTTAGAGCTAGACCTAGGGTTTTAATAAAACTAAGATTTAATCATGAAATTTGCTATGTAACAAACTAGAAATGATATATTAGTGATCCTTAGGTTGTAGAGAACAACTTCCTTCGAAAAATCCCGGAATCTGAGCACGTGGGCCCGGGGTTGGAATTTAGAAAATTCATGTAAATGGTTATGGAATTGCTTAAATAGCTAGGAATTGATCTTGCGAGCCTATATTAATCAGTTCTTACTCCGTTTAATTAGTTTGGAACTGTTCGGCTTCGAAGTAAGGGCTTGGGATTGTTCTTGATATTGGAAGTGCGCTTTGGGGCGAGGTGAGTCTCCTTTCTAACCTTGTAAGAGGGAATCGTCCCCATAGGATTTATAATCGAATAATTGTTGCTAAATGCGGGGGCTACGCACGTGCTAGGTGATGAGAGTCCGAGTGTAGCTACTACTATGTTAATTGCCCGGGTAGTTTAGGACCCACATCATGCTTGTTTATGTAAATCTTTATATTATCTTGTTATTCCGAGCACCTAGGATATGCTAGAGATTTAAAAAGGGAATAAGAACGTGCTTGTATAATTGTTGAAGTCTTGCTTGGTATTAATGACTATTGATGTGCCTTGCGTGTATACTTGATATTTTTTTTCTTATTTGTGGATCGAGCCGATCGCCTCGGTATGAATAGATGCATCTATAGGCGCATTGTCGACCCTCGATAAGTGCACAGTTTATATCTGTTGGATCGGGTTGTCACCTCGGCATATTTGCGCATGCTTATACAGCTTTGCCTGAGAGTGTTAAATATTGGTATTGCTTTTCATGGCCCGAAATGAGTTGATAATTGTAACTGTAGTAATTGGTTAATGAAAATCCTGGTGAGAATATGACTTATATGCCTTGTTGTAAACTGTTGTCTATTAAAGACTCTTCATTGTTAAAATTATACTTACAATATTATCTGACCCTAGTGAGTATCAAGTCGACCTCTCGTCTCTACTTTTTCGAGATTAGACGGGATACTCACTGGGTACATATTATTTATGTACTCATGCTATGCTTTTGTACTTAAATGTACGGGATCTAAGGCAGGTGGGTCTGGTGATTATTCTGGTGCGTTTCCGTGAGCGGGCTTGGGACTTCTACGGTGAGCTGCTTTCCCTTCATGTCAACCCACAGCCGAAGAAGTCTTCCCTTTGTATTTATATTTTCTGTCTATTCAGATTCAGATAGTAGGATAGTATGATATTCTTTTAGATGTGTATTCTACTAGTTGCCCGTATCTTGTGACACCAGGTTTTGGCACACACTTGGTAGACGATTATTTTGGGGTTGTGTACTTATATTATTTACAGTATTTCATCCTTCTGGTTAAATTTCAAGTCAAGTGTTTATTCCACTTATTTTTAATTAGAAGCAACATAAGAATTTTAGTAATATTTCCGCATTGGCTTGCCTGACAAGGGTATCAGGCGCCCTCATGATCCATTATGGAATTGGATCGTGACAACAGGGTATCAGAGCACTAGTTTCACGTAGGTCTCACGAGTTATGGGCATACCTGATAGAGTCTTGTTGATTGGTACGGAGATGTCTGTATTTATCTTCGAGAGGCTATTGGATATTAGGAAAGACTTCTCTTTATTCATTTCCTACCGTGCATTGCTTACTGTACCAAATTTCCCTCTTCTATTCTCTCATAGATGGTGAGCACTCGTACCACTGACGTTCCGGACCCAGGAGGAGCTGCTCCCCCCCAATTGCTAGAGGATGAGGTAGAGGCCAGGGGAGGGGACCGGCCCGTGGTAGGGGACGGACCTAGAGCCGTTCGAGTTGCACCACCAGCAGATCCTGTAGAGGATCCTATTATTGAATAGCAGGGAGAGGTGCCCGCAGCTGAGCTTACCCCGGTAGATTTCATGACAGCACCGGGATTTCAGGAGGTCTTGGGTCGCATGCTACCGTTCATGGACACTATGACTCAGGCTAGTTTATTTCCAGTAGACCCAGCCACTTCACAGGTAAGGGGGAGCCCAGACCCCTACTGCTCAGGCTCCAGGCCATGCAGTTGTAGTATATCAGACTCCGGGTGCACTACCCGCAGATGGGGCTCAGCCAGTTGCTACAGTGGCACCCCAGCCCAGTCCAGCTGTGGATGGTGATCCATAGAATGCTCAGGATTTCATAGATAGGTGTAGGGACAGACTGCACAACATGAGGATATTGGAGTCGCATGGAGTTGACTTCACTACTTCTCAGCTTGAGGGCAGGGCACGTAGATGGTAGCAATCCTATGTTCTTGGTAGGCCAGCGGGTTCTCCTCCTATCGCTTGGGATCAACTTGTACAGTTATTCTTGGATAGGTATATCTCGCCCTCTGAGAGGGAGGAGCTACGGTACAAGTTTGAGTAGCTCGAACAGGGTCAGATGTCTATGAGTGACTATGAGGCGGGTTTTTCGAGTTGTCCCGCCATGCACTCATCATACTTCCTACAGATGCGGAGAGGGTGCGGAGGTTTGTCGCTAGATTGCAGCCAGGGATTTGATTTAGTAAGGCTCGAGAGGTGGAGATGGGCATAGAGTATCAGCTAGTGGTCGAGATTGCTCGCTAGATTGAGGGATATCGCCAGAGGGGTAGAGAGCAGATACAGCCAAATAAGATAGGTAGGTTCTCCGGTGGGTTCAGGGGTGCCCCAGCTAGGGGCAGAGGTTAGTTTGGGTGGGGCCAACCTAGTAGGCCACCCATTTCAGCACCACCACCTGCCCGGGGGGCCCCAGCACGCCACTATCTCAGTGTTATACCAGAGACTTCCTACCACTCGCCAGCTATTCAAGGTTCCTCCAGTGTGTATTCAGGTCCCCAAGGTCCTTCTGATTCTTATTTCAGTGCCATGCCGGAGAGTTTATGTCATCCACCGGCTATCCAAACTTCTTCCAGCGGGTCTACGGGCTATCAGGGTCAGCCATCAGGGTAGCAGGTCACCGCCCCACGCTGTTCTTTCGAGTGCGGAGATCCCGGCCACATGAGGAGACACTGCCCCAGACTTCGGGGCAAGGCAGTGCAACAGGGTCAGCAGCCCATAATTTCAGCACCAGTTGCCCAGCCACCTAGAGGTGGAGGGCAGACGGGTAGAGGCCATCCTAGAGGTGGAGGCCAGACAGGGAGAGGTCAGCCAGCTACACCCCAATCAGGTGGTGCCAGACAGCCGACGCTCCAGCTAGATTCTATGCTCTTCTGGCCAGGCCAAATGCATTGGCCTCAGATGCCGTCATCACAGGTATTATTTCTGTCAGTGGTATATATGCTTTGGTATTTTTTGATCCATGGTCTACCTACTCATATGTATCACCTATGTTTGCTTGTTTCCTGGTTATTTCTCCTGAGCCTTTGGGTACTCCTGTTCATGTATCCACTTCTGTGGGTGATTCTGTGGTTGTGGATCGGATCTACCGGTCCTGTATGGTCACTTTCTGTGGTCTCGAGACTAGAGCAGATCTTCTGTTGCTTGATATGGTTGATTTTGAGGTCTTCCTGGGCATGGATTGGTTATCTCCATATCACGTCGTCCTTGATTGCCATGCCAAGACTGTTTTACTAGTGATGCCAGGGTCGCCGAGATTGGAGTGGAAGGGTTCCAAAGTTGATATGCCTAGTAGGGTTATTTCTTTCCTGAAAGCTCGACACATGGTCGAGAAGGGTTGTTTAGCCTATCTAGCTTATGTTCGAGACGTCACTACAGAGTCTCCGGCGATTGATTCAGTGCTAGTAGTCCAAGAGTTCGCCGATGTTTTTCCTTCTGATCTTCCTGGCATGCCTCTGTATCGCGATATTCATTTCTGTATTGATTTGGCTCCAGGCACTCAGCCTATATCTATTCCACCATACCGTATAACTCCTAAGGAGTTGAAGAAGATGAAGGAGAAGTTAGAGGAGTTGTTAGCAAAGGGTTTTGTCAGGCCCAGTGTATCACCTTGGGGCGCACCAGTGCTATTTGTGAAGAAGAAGGATAGGACCATGCGGATGTGCATTGATTACGGCTAGTTAAACAAGGTCACCATCAAGAACAAGTACCCATTGCCTCGTATTGATGATTATTAGACCAGCTGCAGGGAGCTAGGGTTTTCTCTAATATTGACCTGAGGTTAGGGTATCATCTGCTGAAGATTCAGGACTTGGATGTTTCAAAGACTGCATTCAGGACTAGATATGGCTACTATGAGTTTCTCGTGATGTCCTTCGGCTTGACTGATGCCCCAGTGACATTTATAGATCTGATGAATCAGGTTTTCAGGCTTTATATTGATTCTTTTGTTATCGACATCTTGATATACTCACGTAGCCTGGGGGAGCACGAGCAGTATTTGAGGGTAGTGCTTCAGACCTTGTGAGAGCAGAAGTTATATGCTAAGTTCTCCAAGTGTGAGTTTTGGCTTGAGCCAGTGGCATTCTTAGGGCATGTTGTGTCAGGAGAGGGTATTAAGGTGGATCCCAAGAAGATTGAGGCATTTTAGAGTTGGCCAAGTCCCACTTCAGTGACTGAGATCAGGAGTTTCCTGAGATTAGCAGGTTATTATTGGTGATTTATGCTGGCTTTTTCATCCATTGCGTCACCTTTGACCAGATTGACCCAGAAAGGTGCTCCATTCCATTGGTTCGATGACTGTGGGGAGAGCTTTCAGAAACTCAAGACCGCTTTGACTACGACACCATTTCTTGTGTTGCCTTCCGGTGCAGGGATGTATACAATATATTGTAACGCTTCACGCATTGGTTTGGGATGCGTGTTGATGTAGGAGGGGTGAGTTATTGTATATGCTTCGCTTTAGCTGAAGATTCATGAGAAGAATTACCCTGTGCATGATCTGGAGTTGGTAGCAATTGTTCATGATCTTAAGATATGGAGGCACTATTTGTATGGGGTGCCTTGTGAGGTTTATACCGATCACCGTAGCTTGTAGCATCTGTTCAACCAGAGGGACCTTAATTTGAGGCTGCGCAGGTGGCTTGAGTTACTAAAGGATTATGACATTACCATTCTTTGTCATCCGGGCAAGGCGAATGTGGTCGCGGATGCCTTGAGCAGAAAGGCGGAAAGTATGGGTAGCTTGGCATTCATTCCAGTAGAGGAGAGGCCCTTAGCTCTGGACATCCAGTCCTTGGCTAACAGACTTGTAAGGTTGGACATTTTAGAGTCCAGCCGAGTTCTAGCATGTGTGGTTGCTCAGTCCTTACTATTGGGGGAGATTAAGGCCCGACAACTTGATGATCCACATTTGGCGGTTCTCAAAGAGACAGTACGTCAGGGAGGTTCCAAGGAGTTTTCCATTGGCGAAGATGGCGTTTTGCGACTCTAGGGTCATCTATGTGTTCCTAATGTTGATGGTCTGAGGGAGAGAATCCTAGAGGAGTCACACAGTTAGCGGTATTCTATCCACCCAAGGGTTACGAAGATGTATTGTGATTTAAGGCAGTATTACTGGTGGCGGGGGATGAAGAAGGACATAGTGAAGTATATGACTAAGTGTTTGAATTGCCAGCAGGTCAAGTATGAACACCAGAGTCTAGGTGGCTTACTACAGCAGATGCCCATTTCGAAGTGGAAGTAGGAGCACATCACTATGGACTTCGTAGTTGGTTTGCCTCGGACTTTGCGAAAGGTTTATTCAGTGTGGGTCATTGTGGATAGGTTGACCAAATCAGCCCATTTCATTCCTATGGCGACTATCTATACAGTGGAGAGATATGCCCAAATTTATATTCGGGAGAAAGTCCAATTGCACGATGTGCCGGTTTCCATCATATCAAACAGAGGCCCTCAATTCACTTCCCATTTCTGGAGAGCCATTCAGAGTGAGTTGGGGACTCAAGTAGAGCTTAGCGCATTCCATCCTCAGACCGACGGGCAGTCGAAGCAGACATTTCAGATCTTGGAGGATATGATTAGAGCATGTGTGATCCACTTTGGAGGGCAGTGGGACCAGTTCTTGCCCTTAGCGGAGTTTGCGTACAATAATAGCTACCAGTCCAACATCGAGATGGCCCCATATGAGGCTTTATATGGTCAACGTTGTCGTTCTCCTATCGGGTGGTTTGAGCATGGTGAGGCTAAGTTGCTTGGTACAGATTTGGTACAGGATGCCTTGGATAAGGTAAAGTTGATTCAGGAGAGGCTCCGCACAGCTCAGTCCAGACATAAGAGTTACGCGGATCAGAAGGCACATGATGTATCATTCATGATTGGCGAGAAGGTTCTCTTGAAAGTCTCGTCGATGAAGGGCATTATGAGGTTCGGGAAGAAGGGCATGCTAAGCCCAAGGTTTATGGGTTCCTTTGAGGTGATGAGGCGAGTTGGAGGGCTTGCCTATGAGCTTGCTTCACCTCCCAGTCTGTCGGGAGTTCATCCAGTTTTTCATGTATTGATGCTTCGTAAGTATCGTGCCGACCTATCACATGTGTTGGACTTCAGTACCATTCAGTTAGATGAGAGCTTCGGCTACAAGGAGGAGCCAGTCACCATTATTGATAGACAGGATTTCCAGTTGAGATCCAAGAGGATTTCTATAGTGAGGGTCCAGTGGAGGGGCCAACCGGTTGAGAAGACGACCTGGGAGTCTGAGGAGGACATGCGGAGTAGATATCCCCACTTATTTAGAAGTCCAGGTACTTTTCTATATCCGTTAGAGGACGAACGTTTGTTTAAGAGGTGGAGAATGTAACAATTCGACTGGTCATTTTGCGTTTTAGAACACTGTTCCCCTAAATAAAGCCTCTCTTACTTGCTTTAACTAATTTATGACTTGCGGGAGCGATTGGTTCGAGAGTTGGAAGAGTTTTGAGTAAAAATATGTCCATTTGCTTCTTTAAGATTTTTCTTAAAAACCAAGTTTGACTTAGGTCAATATTTTGGGAAAACGGATCCGGATTCGTGATTTAACAATTTTTGAGGGATTGTGGAAAAATATGGGACCTGGGCGTATGTTCTGAATCAAATTCCGAGGCCCCTAGCCCGAGTAATGAATTTCTATTTAAAATTATTTAATTGAAGTTTTAAAGAATTAAATAAAATAATTAATCATTGATTCCCTAGGTATCGGGCTCGTATTTTGATTCCGGAGCTTGGTACAGGTCTGTAATGTTGTTTAAGACTTGCCCGTAAAATTTGGTGCCAATCCGAGTAGTTTAAGGGCGTTTTGACCTGTTAGAGGAGAATTAATAACTTGAAGATTCAATAGTTTGATTCATTTGGTTTTAAGGGGTGATTCCAAGATTTAGCATTGTTTTGGGAGTTCCGAGGGTTCGAGTAGGTCTGCCTTGTGATTTCAGACTTGCCGGTATGTTCGGGCGGGGCTCGGGAGCCCCGAGCATCAAACGAGCGAGGTTCAGGCTAAGTAAGAAAATTGAAGAAGAGCTGAAGTTGTTGCTTCTGTCATAACCGTATCTGCGGTTCTTGGACCGCAGATGCAGTTATCCCATCACAAAAGCGGAAAGCGCTAGGCCAAGGTGAAACCGAAGCAGCGGTTCCGCTTAAGCGGACCCCAGACTGCAGAAGCAGTCCAGCTCCTCAGGCCCAAATCCGTAGAAGTTGCTCAAAATTCGCAGAAGCAGACCCGCAAAATCGGGCACCTGACCGCAGAAGCGGTCCAGGCTTCTTGGGCCATCTTTGCTGAAGCGAGCCTTTTTCTGTAGAAGAGGTCATGGCACCGCAGAAGCGAAAATCGCATGGGCATATAGTTCATTTAATTCGAACTCAAAGCCATTTATTTCATTCACAACTCCACACTTGGGCGATTTGGGTGCTTCCAAAGAGAGGGTTTCAACATAACATTGTAAGGTAAGTAATTCCTATTCATCCGTAGTTTAAATACATGTACATTAGGTAGATTAAACACTAAAAACTAAGCAAAATCAAGGGTTAGAGCTAGACCTAGGGTTTTAATAAAACTAAGATTTAATCATGAATTTTGCTATGTAATGAACTAGAAATGATATATTGATGATCCTTAGGTTGTAGAGAAAAACTTCCTTCAAAGAGTCCCGGAATCCGAGCACGTGGGCCCGAGGTTGGAATTTAAGAAATTCATGTAAATGGTTAGGGAATTTCTTAAATAGCTAGGAATTGATCTTGCGAGCCTATATTAATTAGTTCTTACTCCGTTTAATTAGTTTGGAATTGTTCTTCTTCGAAGTAAGGGATTGGGCTTGTTTTTGATATTGGAAGTGCGATTTGGGGCGAGGTGAGTCTCCTTTCTAACCTTGTAAGAGGGAATTATCCCCATAGGATTTATAATCGAATAATTGTTGCTAAATGCGGGGGATACGCACGTGCTAGGTGACGAGATTCCATGCGTAGCTACTACTATGTTAATTGTCCGGGTAGTTTAGGACCGACATCATGCTTGTTTATGTAAATCTTTATATTATCTTGTTATTCCGAGCACCTAGGATACGCTAGAGATTTAAAAGGGGAATAAGAACGTGCTTGTATAATTATTGAAGTCTTGCTTGGTATTAATGACTATTGATGTACCTTGCGTGTATACTTGATATTTTATTCTTATTTGTGGATCGGACCGATCGTCTAGGTATGAATAGATGCATCTATAGGCGCGCCGTTGACCCTCGATAAGTGCACACTTTATTTCTGTCGGCTCGGACCGCTGCCTCGGTATATTTGCGCATGCTTATATAGCTTTTCCTAAGAGTGTTAAATATTGGTATTACTTTTCATGGCCTGAAACGAGTTGATAATTGTAAGTGTATTAATTGATTAATCGGAATCCTGGTGAGAATATGACTTATATGCCTTGTTGTAAACTCTTGTCTATTAAATATTCTTCATTGTTAAAATTATACTTATAATATTATCTGACCCTAGTGAGTATCAAGTCGACCTCTCGTCTCTACTTCTTCGAGACTAGACGGGATACTCACTGGGTACATATTATTTATGTACTCTTGCTACGCTTCTATACTTAAATGTACAGAATCTGAGGCAGGTGGATCTGGTTATTATTCTGGTGCGCATCCGTGAGTGGACATGGGATTTCTACGGTGAGCTGCTTACCCTTCATGTCGACCTGCAGCCGAAGAAGTCTTCCCTTTGTATTTATATTTTTTGTCTATTAAGATTCAGACAGTATGATAGTATGATATTCTTTTGGATGTGTATTCTACTAGTTGCCCGTAGCTTGTGACACCAGGTTCTGGCACACACTTGATAGACGATTATTTTGGGGTTGTGTACTAATATTATTTACAGTATTTCGTCCTTCTGGTTAAATTTCAAGTCAAGTGTTTATTCCACTTATTTTTAATTAGAAGCAACATAAGAATTTTAGTAATATTTCCGCATTGGCTTGCTTGACAAGGGTGTCAGACGCCCTCATGACCCATTGTGGAATTTGGTTGTGACACTTATCTTTTTGTCAATTGCACTTTTGTAATATAATATACATATGTATTTTTCTTTCTACTAATTTTTTTTCTTGAACCATTTATTCCTTTTGTCGAAAAGTATTATAGTAATATTACTTTTAAACTTACTTTATTTATTTTCAAATTAATTCAAATTAAAAATATCGTCACATTATATCTATCCTCCACTTTTTACAATCTCATTTAGAGTTTCACCTATACTTTTGACGATCAATATTTAATATGAAATTGCAAATTTGAATGCATTTACTATCAAGTTAAAATATCAACAAATATTTTAAATATTTATATTTTTATATCATATGTAATAAGAATTTAAATTTCCTTCTCTTTCATTTGCAACATGAAATTTGAATTTGATTTTTAAATTTATTTAGTTCCTATATTTTATTTAATATTTAATTTTTTGCTTGAAATTTTTTCTATCATCTGATATCTTTTTACTCATCAGTTTGATTTCATTTATGTTGTATTGTCCATTGTATGTATTAATTTTCTCATCTCAAATATAAATAAGACTTATCCTTCTATATTTTTACAACCTATTATTTTTTTATTTCTTCCTGCTTTTCGTTTATTTTTTATCATTATTGTATTATTCATACTTAGAATAGTTACATTATGATGTAATCTTTAAGAATTTTTTAGTTACTTTATTTCATTTTAAGATCAAATCAAAGCTTAGATATCATCACTCTATTTATAGATAGAAACATATTTTTCTTTAGGTACCCTCACTTTATTTATAGATGGAAAAATATTTTTCTTACTCCTTAAATTTAGTTGATAACTATTCTTAAATAGTCTAACTTACCAATAATATTGTAGACAATAAATTTTTGTTGAAAAAATAATCGAGACCGAAAATATTGCAACTATAGTAGTATTTGATTTCAAATAATATGAGTATACAATCTCTATGAATCATCTAATTCTTCTTTTCAATAGTAAATAAATTCAAGGGGTTTTGAGCTTGATCTTGAATATGTAGTTATTGCCACAAACGATGATCTTGTTCTTGAGCTTTAGCTTGATTGCTTGAACTTGACCTTGATTTGTTATTCGTTCTTGAGCTTGAACTTGGTTTGTTCTTCGTCCTTGAGATTGGACTTGATTGCTTGAAGCCTGAAACTTGCGGAGAAATTTTATAGTGTTTGATCCACGAGCTCTTTCTTGCTTCTTGTTATAGTCTTCTGGTATCTTTTCTGGGTTTTGAAGACCACTATTTATAGTTGTCGAAGGAAGTTATGATAAGAATAAACTCTTTCCGACCAATCAAATTAAAGTATGACATGGCCTCATTTGATTGGCCAGAACATGTCACTTGCACAAGTAGCGTGATTTCATTAGACTTTTAATGTGACTTGGCATGCCTTGTCATTTTTTACATGTAGCATGATCCTATTGGCTCTTTCGCTTGACTTGGCATGCCACGTTATTTGACACATGACACCAAACTGGGCCTCTAGGAAGATGACATATTGGGCTTAATAAAGAGGGCTTATCATTTGTAGCCTAACTAAATGGGCTAGACCAATGGATTAAGACTTAATTATTTAACTCATATATATTTGTCATGATCCAAACCCGGCACTGATCGTGATGGCGCCTCTCGTGAAGACAAGGCCAGCCAACTAACCCAACTTGTCTTTTTCAAAATATTTAAACACAAATGAACAGCAAAAATGCGACTTAATGATATTAATTAACAAAATTACAACCCAACATAGCCTAAACCGGGGTGTCAAAAGTCACGAGCATCTATCAGAGTATAAATACAACTACAAGACCTAAAATATACAAGCCGGATCAATGAACCAAAAGAGAGGAAAAATAGTGTTCCGAACGCATGCAGTCACCTTGCTACTCCTATGGCTCTACCTCTTATCAGCCAAAACCCGCTACCGTGTGAACAAATACCTGCATCTACACACGAGGTGCAGGGAGTAAAGTAAGTTCTCCAACTCAGTGAGTAATAATGTTAAATGACAACTGAGCAGTAAGAAATCACGTAAAGCAAACCATCATGCTATATACGAGCAGTGAAGAAAAACCCTTTGAGAGAAAGTAGTGAAGCTATAAAACTTTTAGAAATATCTTAGCTCAGTGAAAAACCTCTTTTGAAAATGACTTTTTCAAGAGATATGCAAATGAATGCAAAGACACATAGTGCAGATAACAGAAGTCCGCCTCTCGGGCACCACACTCAGTTATCAGATAATACCTGAACAACTGATGAATATTGCAAGAAGAAGCACAAACAGCATATAATGGCAGACAAATGAATAAGGTAAACACATCAAATACCGGTACCGCTGCGGCGTGCAGCCCGATCCATATACCGTCGCGGCGTGCAACCCAATCCATTTAACATCGACGGCGCTCACTGGGGGTGTGTACAGACTCCGGAGGGGCTCCTACAGCCCAAGCGCAATATCAAGCCACCTCGTGGCACATAACATAAGGCCTGAAAGCCTCCTCACAATTCACTCGAGGCCTGAAAGCCTCCTCGCCTCACGCTCAAGGCCTAAAAACCTCACTCAGTCCAGAAACATCATAAGCCCCTCGGGCATCAATAAGGTCATAGTGCTCAGCCCAAACAACAGTGAAAAGTATCATATAAATCTCGAAAATTAATTAAAAACGGCTAAGTTTGCAAAACAGTATAATTATCAGGACTGAGTTCAAATAACATATCAAAATAGTGAGGTAACAGAGAAAACAATCCCCTAAGGTTTCAAATTATTGGCATTAAGCCCCAAATATGACAATCAGCCCAAATCATGACAATATCAAATAGGTTTCAGTCAAATAGAAGTAAAATCAACAATCGGGATGGACAAAGTCACAATCCCCAACGGTGCTCTATCCCACGCTCGCTATGTGGCGTGCAAGTCACCTCAATATAGTACTATGGTGTGCAAATTCGGGGTTTCAGACCCTCAGAATATCATTTACAATCATTACTCACCTCGAACCGGTGAAATCTCTAGCTCGCGATGCTTTTTCCCTCAAATCGGCCTCCACACGCGTCGAATCTAACCAAAATCAGAGCGAAAACATCACAATATACCAAGGGAACAAAGCCCAAGCAAAAACAATCAATAACGGGCACAAATCCCGAAATTACCAAAACCCGAGCACCGGGCCCATTTCTTAAATCTCAAAAATTTTCACATCAATGGGTTCCTTATCTTGCCACGAGTCTATACATATCAAAATTGTCAGAATCGGGGTTCATTTGACCCCTCAAATCCCTAATTTAAGCTCACTTAGGTTCAAGCCCTAAACCACCATTTTTGACCTTTAATTCCTTGAGTTTTCAGTACTAATCCATGTATTTACACCGTAAAATCATGTTCTAAGTCCAAGAATTCATACCTGATCAAAGCTCTTGAAACCTTTTTCAAAATCGCCCAAAAACTCTCCGAGTCTCAAGTGCAATATGTTACTCTTTCAAAAATTCGCGAAGAAGACTAATTTAATACTCTGCCCAGTCATCTCGCTTCTGCGGTCCCATTTCTGCTGATGCGGGACCGCTTCTGTGGGCACTACACCGGTTCTGTGGTTTCCTCTTTAAAATCCCCAGCCGCTTCTGCGGCTCCAATTCCATACCAGCGGAACCGCTTCTGCGGTCCTCACTTCCGCTTCTGCAGAACCTGACCTGAGTCCATTTCCGATTCTGCGACCTTCTCGTCCCCTTCTGCGTGACCGCACATGCGGTCCCACAACCGCAGGCGCGAAGATACAAGATATCAGTACCCCTTTAATAAGCAAAAATTTCAAAACTCTCCGTTTAACCATCCGATCTCACCCCGAGGCCCCTGGGACCTCAACCAAAAACACAAACATGATCCAATACCTTATTCAAACTTGCTCCAATAATCAAAACACCACGATTAACACTAAAACCATCAAATTACATCAAATCCAAGCCTAAGTTCCTCAAATTCTTCCGAAACATTCATTCGATCAAAAACCCAACCAAAACACCTCCGAATGACCTAAAATTTTGCACACATATCCAAAATCACCTAACGAAGCTACTGCAACTCTCGGAATTCCATTCCGACCCTCGGATCAAAATCTCACCTATCAACCGGAATTCGCCAAATTACTAACTTCGCCAATTCAAGCCTAATTCTACACTAGACCTCCAAAATCAATTCCGATCACACTCCTAAGTCACAAATCATCCCCCGAAGCTAACCGAATTGTCGGAATCCACATCCGAGCCCTCTAACTCATAGGTCAACATCCGGTTGACTTCTCCAAAACAAGCCCTCCTTAAAGAGACTAAGTGTCTCATTTTCTACCAAAACAATCCAAATCAACTCTAACACACTAAATACTGATAATGAAACATGAAGAAGAATAAAATGGGGGAAATGGGGCAATAACTCCTGAGACGACGGGTCGGGTCATCACATCCTCCCCAACTTAAACAAACGCTCATCCTCGAGCGTACCCAGAGTTGTCCTGGAAGCCAATCAATAGCTGAATGACCTTACCAAGCATATGCCCAGGGTGACCCCACGTCACCCTATCTCGCAATAGGTCCGATAACACAACATAGCTGAAATTTCACAATCCATATAGTCCATAAATCATAGAACCACATTGCACTTTTCGAAATCACACACAAGATCAGAACCTCACGTTTATACTCAGAATAAGCCCGAACCAGCTATAATAACCCATACCTACAACCTCCGGTGCAATTATATGATATACTACATAACCCTAAATACTCGAAACGATAACTTCTATTCACACCAGTTAGCTCACAACACCCGAATACCGGTAGAAAATCTCTTATCAACTAAGGTCTTATTCCAACACTTTCATATACTACCAACAATAAATGAAACACACAATAACCGTAACCCTTTCTCAGATCAACCATTCAGGAAGCCACTTCCCTTTTGACTAATACATCAACAGATTTCGAGCCGAATCTTGATATTTTCCTTCCAACAAGCTAAAACCAACTCCGTTCGTATTCATTAGTGACCCCAACGATCACCTCGAATCCAACATACCACTCTGGTGATATGACACCTCAATAAAGGCATAAGCCATAACTTACATAATACGCGCACCAATAAGAAACGGTGTGAACATACTCAAATCATGAAAAATGACTCAAACGAAAGAGTTGTACCTCAAGCTCATCAGTACCATCACAACACAAGGTTGAGACCCCGTCTCACATCATAGAAATAGAACACCTGAATCTACCCTGAAAGGTCATATCTCCACGTAGCCTCGCTACAAATGCGCGAT
Organism: Nicotiana glauca; assembly: GCA_026770625.1. Taxonomy (NCBI): domain Eukaryota; kingdom Viridiplantae; phylum Streptophyta; class Magnoliopsida; order Solanales; family Solanaceae; genus Nicotiana; species Nicotiana glauca. Next base: position 121,588 of record MU713064.1, read on the forward strand.
CCTATCCAAACATTATTACACCTAAAACACCTCAAGTCATTATGCTCAAATCGACAGCCACGCACAATTTAATGTCTGGAACCAAGGCAATTCATTACACCCACGGTGAAATAAATAACATACGCCACGCAACCCGATAGGTCATAACCAATACTCCATCTATCGAGCAACACCCAAATACTCTTCCCGCTCGACTTTCACAATGAATCCCCAATATAACCGCACCACATGTGCCCATAACCAACAAATTGTAATGTCTCAAAACACCAAAAAGCAACTCATAGACCTCCCCATATCATTAACAAGCTCAATAACGATCAAATCAAACCTATCCTTTAACAATAAAATTTCGGGGCCAACCAAGTCGACTCAAGATAAACACGTATCCACATCGGCCTACCAACAAACTCATTACCAAGAAGCCTAAAGCTGCTCCTTCCACTACTATAACTCCTGCCGGAGCCGTACGATACGGTGCCCAGCACCAAATCAATACCGAAATCCACAACCTCTCTCGGTGACATGCGCGGCCACAAGAAATGCATCCGAAAAGTCCCTCAACACCGGAACTGAATCAATGGTAGAAACCTTTGCACTGACATCCATCGCGAAGGCCCAATTAAGAAAAGAAATCTTTCCCAGCCGTCCGCTGGGTCTTTGAAATATAAACCACTCTGCTAGAACATAATCTGACGCACCTCGCCACCCAACCCGTGGCATTTTCCATCATAGCTCATAGAGCAATAGTCTAGAATAACCCAACACTGAGACAGCCAGTCCACACCCCAACATCATATCCAAAATCTAACATACCAAGCAAAGAATGATCCACTCGGGCCTCCAAATCCCAATAGCTGCTAAATTGTACCGATACACACGATCCAAAACCACTACATAGTCTGTACATGAGAACTTCCAGCCCCCAACTCCATATAGCACACGAATCACCATACCTTATCCTAAATTCCGTCGTATGAATACATATCACACCTCAAGTACCCAATCATTCCACGAAAGATATTCTAAAATTCCCCTATGCCATCAACAAACTCAGATATCAACAGTCGATCTAACAAGAAAGCGCCGCAATACTATCGAAGTATCATCAGTTAAATCACATTACCCCTTTCCGAGACAAATACTCTCATCAAATCACTTCCAATTACCAGTACTATTTTCCTTGATTATCTGAGGCTACTCGTTGTCTAAGAGTTTTATGAACTTCTTTTCAGAACTGAACTGAAACCTCGCACACGCCAGTCTCGGTCCTCTACAACATACCGCATATACCATACCATCCAACGATAACATGAAAACTTTTATCTCCCTTCCGCGCCGCAGACATCGACACACTCAACTAGTCAAGAGCTTCCATTGATCCCATCCAGAAGAAAATCATTACACACTCCATGTATCTCATATTCGTAGAAAATACACCTTTTCAACCACAGTAGAAATCAACAAGAAATCTCTCATTTTCATTTGCATAAATTAAGCTGCCAGGACGTAATCCTTTTAACTCGACCAAGCTAAGCAAGCCATTAAAACCTAAGAGCATTGCTGCAAATTACTTGTAAAGGCTCATTACCTCGAACACATTTGAAGAATTAATCATATCCTTACCATACCAATTCGGTCTACTATCAAGCTATTCCATCTATCTAATTCCCTTCTGATTCATCATCAACTTGATATCCCTCCTTGCTGTAGCACCACAGTTCCTCAACCCAGGCTCACTACACGAGACCCACATACAAGGCCACACTGTCTAAGACCCATAAGTCACTGAATCCTCTCTCAAATATTTCCAGAAGCACCACATTCCAAAATATTTTATCTGAAGAACTTCCTGTGAATCTAAATCCGTTACCTTTACTTTCCAGATACTGATACATAGAATCCCATAATAATCATAAAAATACCACAAGTCTTGACCTTTTCCAATGAAAACACTGTCTCTGACTGCATACACAACCTTAAGACACCTGATTGTTACATGTAGAATCTTGAACACATTAAATCCATTCTCGAGAGTCATTTACTTCTTATTCGAACTGCAATTTACCTGATCAAACGAACTTAACCACCCGTGCCTCATTAGCACTCTGAAACCACAGGATATGACCTCATCCCAATACAAACATACATCTTCCTGCTCCATGCACCGAGCATTCCTTACCAATAATAGCTTAAGACATCCTCTGATTCTCACACATCTACGAAGCACCATATAACCTTTGTCAAAATTTTGCTTCACTCATGCCATCTTCGGCTCAATTTGTGCAACCAAAACTGATTCGCCAGCATGCCTCGAACCGGAACCAACATAGTACATGACCGTACAATTAGCTAATCAATAGCAAACTCCCCAACTTGGCTCAAAGCTAAAGATCAAAACACTCCCAACAACTAATAACGCACATACGCCATTGCTGCCTTAATAACATAATGAGACTAAACTCAATCCTTCATAAGCTTGTGGAAACACAAATCATCTAAAATTCACTCACACAACAGTTAAGCCCACTCTCTAGGCGATCCAATTTAGATGTCAACATATGTTCTTCACTTGTAAATGAGACCTTCTAATAGATAACATAAGGATCACACAACCTTAGAACACTCCGCAGGAGATGACCCACCAGTTTTGCCTCCAACTACTATTTCTGTATATCTTCCACCGCCACAAGCATTATGCAGTCACTTGATCTGCCTGAGTCTGGACTCATACCGCAACATGAAATTTACTTCACTCCCAACTAGGAGACATGAAAATATTCTTCACACGCCTATAACTCAGGCTACACATCCAGCCACAATGGAAATCAAACACTTAATAGCTCATCTATTATCCAGTAGACTTATTCGTCACTACCAAGTAATATAGATACATCTCGTATTACTAACATACGCACCACATGGATATCCAACTGCCATTCCGGCTAATAGGGACAATACCGAACATATAAGTTCAAAACACTTGCTCACACAATCAACACCTCGGTGCTCAAGCCATAGGCAAAGATCCGGACTCAAGTCCTCCAGACTAGCCCAACATCAAACTCACAGAGATCACATCTCGCCCCTCGATCGGGGAATCACAAGCCATCAAGGCACATCTGATACTGAGCGTTCATGCGCGCTTACAAACGCGTGGAAGGAATTTCAAGAGTTTCTTTTCAATCTGAATCAAGGTCACACGATAAGAATTCAAGAAGGTGAAGTTTTCCTAAAGGTTCTGCAGCCTCTCAGGATAAATACAGACGTCTCCGTACCGATCCCTCAGACTCTACTAAAACCATCAAAACACCACGATTAATACTAAAACCAACAAATTACATCAAATCCAAGCCTAAGTTCCTCAAATTCTTCCGAAACTCGCATTCGATCAAAAACCCGACCAAAACACCTCTGAATGACCTGAAATTTTGCACACATATCCAAAATCACCTAATGAAGCTATTGCAACTCTCAGAATTCCATTCCGACCCTCGAATCAAAATCTCACCTATCAACCGGAATTCGCCAAAATACTAATTTTGCCAATTCAAGCCTAATTCTACACCGGACCTTCAAAATCAATTCCGATCACACTCCTAAGTCACAAATCATCCCCCGAAGCTAACCGAATCTTCAGAATCCACATCCGAGCCTTCTAACTCATAGGTCAATATTCGATTGACTTTTCTAAAATAAGCCCTCCTTAAAGAGACTAAGTGTCTCATTTTCTACCAAAACCAATCCAAATCAACTCTAACATACCAAATACTGATAATGAAATATGAAGAAGCATAAAATGGGGGAAACGGGACGGTAACTCCTGATACGACGGGTCGGGTCATCACATAATTGATCCAATTACATCAGCCCATAATATTTATTTGGACCAAAATACATTTTATTTAAAATATAGTCCAATTTATTTTATTGGATTTAAATCCAATAAAATTTAACTACTTACAAATACCCCTACTTGAAGACTTGTCGAAATATAAAATTTTGAACTTTAATAAATATGAATTCCTATTAGTGCTCACTTAGCTTAAATAAATAAAGAAAGAAATTTCAATGTATTTTTCTCCTAACGATGTATTTTTCTCCTAACGATGTATTTCCAAGTGAGTCAAAACATAGTAGATCAATGCTTTAGACTACATCACGTGAGAATGTGGTGACCGTGAGTGAATTTCATGTCAACTGATAGCTTTAGTGCCAAATTGATCCACGTCAGATTAATTTATATATATATATATATATATATATATATATATATTTAAAACAGTTATGAGCAAGACCTTTACCAATTATACTATTCTGATGGAATTTGGGCCAGTTGTTAAAATGAGGAAATACCAATATGTGATGCAGGATCCGGGTTGAAAAAATCCATCAAAATATCAGAGTGCTGAAGGAAATGGAGGAGATATAAACAGCAGGAGTGTGTGTAGTTGTCAGGCGAAGCTAGAACTTGGTCTTTTCTATTCATTAGTTATTTTGTAATAGCAGTTTGGAACCTCCCTTTTCTTATTTTTATTTTTTATGTTCCATGAATCAGTTGTAATCCCTCGGTTTGGTTGAATATCACATTATATGTTCCTTTGGTAAATATGGATACATTACATTGGTGCTTTCGTTGTCCCTCCTCTACCAACTTGTGACGACCCCAAAGTGGTCATCACCTATTTTTATTGAATTCTGTGTGTCTGAGGCCTTGAAAACCACATTTAGGATCGCTTCGATTTGCGTGCGCAGTCCGGGTGCGTAGCTGGAAAGCTTAGATGTGAAATTCTGTGAAAAATGTTAATTTTGATGTTAAAATGAATAAATTAGACTTTGGTCAATATTTTGGGTAAACGGACCCGGACCCGTAATTTGACGGTCCCGGAGGGTCCGTAGGAAAATATGGGACTCGGGCATATGCCCGAAATCGAATTCCGAGGTCCCGAACCCGAGAAATGAATTTTAAAAAAAAATATTTTTCTGAAATTGAAAAATTTGATGTTTTATGAAGTTTGAAAGAATTCTTGGATTTTGAGGTTTAATTCGATGTTTAAGATGTTATTTTGGCGATTTGATTGAACAAATAAGTCCGTAGGATATTTTGGAGGTTGTGTGTATATTTGGTTTAGAGTCTCGAGGGCTCGGGTTAGTTTTGGATAGGCCACGGGTGCATTTTTGAACTTTGAAAATAATATGGTATGCATGTTCTGCAGTCTTCGCATTTGCGAAGCATGTCTCGCAAATGAACGCTCACAAATGCGAGCCTGGCATCGAAAATGCGAGAAGGGACATCTTTGCAGCTTGATCGCAAATACGACCAATTGGCCAGCAAACGCGAAACAGGGCCTCTCGCAAATGCGATGCCTGGGATTGCAAATGCGAAGGTCACTTTTTCCGCCCGAGGTCGCAAATGCGATAAAGCCATCGCAAATGCGATGTCGCAAATGCGACAACTATTTCGCAAATGCGAAAGCTAGGAATTTTTGAAGGGTTCGCAAATGCGAACCCTATTTTGTAATTCCCACATCTGAGAGGTTGGGGTTTGCAATATTTTCATGGGGGAAATTGGGGGGGGGGGGTTGGATAGAACCTAGGTTTTTAAAAAATTGAAGATTTGGACCTAAATTTGAGGTCCAATTTCAAAATAAATTATATATTTGAGTTCGTGGGGGAATGGATAATCGGGTTTTGGTTCAAACCTCAGGTTTTGACCACGTAGGCCCGAGGGCGATTTTTGACTTTTTTGGGTAAAACTTTGGAAAACTTATTCATGCATTGGGGTTGATTCATTTAATGTTTATTAATATAATTAAGTAATTTGTAGTTAGATACGAGCGAATTTGCGGTGGTTTCATGGGGTGGAGCTATAATTGAGGCTTGAGTTTTGTTCAAGGCATCGAGGTAAGTGTTTGGTCTAACCTTAGCTTGAGGGATTAGGAGTTGAGTCCTATTTGCTATGTGGTAATTTTCATGTACGACGTATAGGAATGGTGACGAGTATCTATACGTTGGTGCCTAGCATGACCGTGAGTCTTTAAATTGTGAATACTTTGCTTTTGTGGTATCTTTCATGACTTGGTGATGATTCCTAATTGTTGTGAAAAGCTTGTGGAAGGAAATTGTGTCTTTTGAACATCGAGGAGCAATGGTTTAAGTTATATTACAATTGTGAAAGCATATGGGATGATTGAACCTTTTGGAGCATTGGCTCAAGTGGTTGTCACACCTCCTTTTTCCCACACAACCCTATTACAAGGTTGAGTTAGAAGGGTTTTTCCAATTAAAGTGACGTTTTGAAAAGGGATTATTTATTATTAAGAGTCGCCACTTGGAATTGAGTTTTGGTGTTCCAAGTCACCTTTTATTCGAATCCCCTTTCAAAAGGAAGGTTTGACACTTAATTATGGTCTACGAAACAGAAGACTGAGTAAGGAATTCTGTTGACCGAGGGAAAGGTGTAAGGCACCCCTCGAGTCTTGTGGTTGTAGCACGGTCGCTTTTATTGACTAATGTAAGGCTTAAATATATTCTTGACTATTCTTGTATTTTATTGGTTATGGCTTGTCTATTACCACTTAATTAATTTATTATATTTTTTTTATTAATTGATTTAACCTAGATGCGGTACGCACACGAGGTACTTCTTTAAATTAACTATTAAACCAAGGTACGAAATGTACACATGATTATTTTATTATTTAAGTATATCAATTTAAGGTTCGGGTATGAATACATGGACTAATATTTAAAGTACATCTAAAGTTTTTCTAGTATTTTAGAATATTTCATTTGTTTTGTCTCTTTCAGATTCGAGATATTTATTTGTATGTTTTATTGTATCTATTTTTTTTTACTTACAATTATTTGCGCTTCTACCCATTTAACTGATGAAATAAGACCGAAGTGACATTTAGGCTCACTTTCTTTCAGCTAACTCTTAAGTTTTTATTTTTTTATTTTTTTTATTCCACTTACAAATGGACTATATTAATTCCAACACAAGGCAAATTAACATGAAATAAAATTATGTCCATTAAATTATATGCCATGACATGTTCAAAACAAATAATAAATTCAAATGATGACAATACAATCTAACAAAATCTCAAGCACATATTGATAAATGACTAAATAAAATACTGTATTTTGAAATTTTAAAATATAAACATATTTAAGAAAAAAAAAATTAACCATGTGATAGAACCCAACTAATGAAAATATTTTACTTAACTAAAAAAAAAAATCTTAATACAATTTTTTAAAAAAAAAAAACCAAAGAATGATCAGATTGTTTTTTTGAATTTATGTTTTTGGGTAATGCAACATAGAATTAGAGTTATTTTATTAACTACCACATTAAATTATAAATAAATGAACTAGAATGATGCTTGCGTTAAAACTCAACTGTAAGAACATGTAGTTTTATACTAACTTTATTTTACTTTTTAAACTAATGGGATCCTAACTACATCAAAGTAATCTGCCTTACCATAAATTATATGAGCCAATTCTAAAGCTATTCAAAGTAAGTAAAACCAAATTATATCAAA
>MU713064.1:129804-155642 GCA_026770625.1 Nicotiana glauca
AAATTAGAGTGAAAATTATGGCAAGATAATAGATTTGAACTAAAATTTAAAAGTTAGGAACAGACAAAAATATAAATTGCAAAGTATGCATACATTAACAATAAGAAGAAGAAGAAGAAACAGACATAGCTTAAGATACAAAAGAAAGTAAAGGAACAATTAAACTTCATGAACTAACATCATATATCAAATAATATGTTACATTAAACTAGCAGATAAATTTTGGTGAACTTATGAACGTAACTTGCGATAACTTTTGCCGACTTTTATTTTACAACTTGTTTGACTTCAATACTTATTGTACGACTATTATACCATTCAAATAACTCATCACAACACCTTATTCTCATGTTAAAAATCTTAGTATTACCTCAAAAATACAGGTTATAACATCGGCCCGCACCTCCAATGCACGATTCGTATGTCACTCCATAAGTTGGGAAATTTCACTAAAATTTATTATTTTTTGTATTCGATAAAATTGTAAACTTTTTCAACATATACTTAAAACTTATTAAAAATGGTAAAAACACTTATATTCCTAAATGTGCTCTTACTCGTCGAGCTCACGACGACTAGTTTATGAAATCACTTAACATATGAATATATGCGATGTAACACGATCTGCGCATAATACACGTGGCGGTGGGCCACCTGATCTACAAAAATCTCATCAATAACTATTGGACCATAGTTCTCATACTCTCAAACATATGTGTACCAGCAACAAGATCATAAAGTGCATAAACATAACCATGAGGATACGGATAGCATAATGCTCTACAAAAAAGCAAGCACATCTACCGTGCAACAAGCAAATCAATGCCTCAAGATCCATCTTGCTCACGTATCAACACACCGCCTAAACATGGCCACAACATGCGCGTAAATAAGCAAGTCATCATATAACCCATCATCCCATAAGGGAATAGCACATGAAATAGGTCAAGGCTGAATAACATCCATTATACCCGATAACACTCCTTAGAAAATATTGTGCTGAATAAGAAAGTCTCACTCAATATATAATAGACATCTTCATTAGTCCTACCAATGGGCCTCCAAACTGATTCTGAACATTCAAAAAATGGTCAATAGCCTTCCAAAACTCCACAGTGACTCTATTCATGACACTTACAATCAGCTGTCAAATCAAAAACACACTCCCGTAAATCTCCTGCATCAAGTAGAAAATCGAGATACCAATGATTATTCGCATGCGATATTTGTAGTACCAGTCAAGAATTTATAAAATAATACACCATGCGTCTTCCACAAAAAACACCTTTCTTCGGTGATACAAGATAGATTTAGAATCCTCTTAAGCAAAGAAAATCTCTCATGTTGTCTAGAACTCATGATCCTCCTTTCCAAAACATAACTGCAACACTTTCTATTCAATCCCAATTCCACACGTTTCACCACGTGTATCAAACTAATATACGTAAATACAAGAATCTCACTATAAAATCTGAATCCCGAATAGGGTGCACACTCCATCGACCAGAAACCTTCCATTAAACTTAATACAAGAGAAAATCACAGCACGCCACAAACATTCAATGCTTGTAGAAGACATAAAACTCAAGTCATGGTCAAACCATCGCAAACTCTTCGTAGTCCATTTTCACATAACCAAGCTATCATAGATGAATTACTCTAAGTTAATCAAATCACATAGACTTCCAAACTCAACCATATTAGCAAAAAAAACCTATAAATCGCTATAATATCACAGGAACCGATCGTTCCCGTTACTTTTGTTAAAGCAAACCGCTGCTTTGCTATCCTAACTCCTTCAAATTACTCACGACCCACCTTCAAGGTAACATTACTCAATTCCAGTACACTATTTAACTCTATCAAAACTCATCCCAAGTGGTCCTAACACAAACCACATCATCTTAAGACCTATAAGCGACTCTTTCCCCCCTCATGCACCTGATAGTACCTCGAACCGAAATGCCTGCTCTAACAGACCTTCTATAAATCTATAGTTTTGTCTTCCATATTTTAAACACTACCTCGCAAGGTCGATAATGATACTAAAATGCTCCAATTCTCTTCCACAATCCAAGAAAAATCCTCAAATCCTTAGTCATATACAAATTTGGAAATCCTTATATAACATGTATCGAATCTTGAATCCATTAGAACCTTCTCGGTAGTCACCCACTTAATCCGTGTCCCAATTACACAATCAAACACACTGAACTACAAGTGTTCCATTAGTACATGAGTACTCTAAAAAGAAACAACCGAGCAAATATGTTCACTTCCATACTACCTCCACAGAAGAAAACTGAACCTAAATCATTCCAGAAACTCCATATACCACTAAGTTGAAATAAAATATGAACTCATCATTTCCTTCCTCGAATCACCATCGAAGTTATCCTTCTTAATTAATATGCAGTCCACAAACGTCATTTAGTTTAGAAGATATAGCAACACATGACTAGATGATTCAATCGCCGATAATGGACTCCCCGCTTGGCTTTAACACACCATTGCATAATATAAGAATTTATAATAACTGCTTATCTTTAACTTCCATGGTCTCAAATTATTACTCAGGTTAATCTCCTCATAATCTCACGTTGCACAATGCATAACACACCGTAAATTATCAGCCCAAATGCACACTCAAATCTATGACAGGCATAACATCATACTCAAGTGATCCAACCTATATCATAACATATACATTCCACTGGATAGAAGGTAAACCTCTTAATAGGAACCTCCTTAAAAATAGTGCAACCCATGAATCTCCTTACAGGAGATAGCCCACTGGTGTGACCTCATATTAACATCTCTCTATGACTTTGATATAGATACAACATCTATGTAATCAATCAATGTCTTGAGTCCACACTCGTCCATAGGCTGTTTGAATATATTTTATTTCATTAATGAACAATCAAAAGAACCATCAACATATCAAAAATTCAACATCGTATTGCACACTAAGATAAAAATAAAGCATTCACATTTTGTTTGTAGCTCAAACAAGCCCTTTTTATCTAAATCAACCCCTTAATAAAGTTTAAAAAAAATATTCTAAGTTTCACCATGGGTTGAATTTCTGGCTATTGAGTTTGGATTTTGGTTTCAAGACTTGGAATAGATCTATTTTGTCATTTTCAACTTTGGTGCAAGGTTTTGTGTCATTCCGAGTTAGTTTGGTAGGAATCAGACGTTTGGTTATGATTTTAGAAGTTTTTTTTATTTTCATTGTGAGTTTGATGCATTTTTGTATTCAACTTATGGTTCCAGATGTTATTTCATATTTTGAGCTCACGATCGAGTTCGTATAATATTTTCAGACTTGCGCTGATGTTTGATATGGAGCCCCGAGGGATGGGGTGAGTTACAGAGGTGTCTCAAACCATTTTAGATTGAGGTTTGGTGTTGATGGTTTTATTGGTGCTGCAGGTCCCCAAATGCAAGAATCAGTTTGCATTTTCATGCCTTGTATTTGCAAGATATCGGTCTCAATTGTGAATGTGGGCTGGGGAGGCAAGCTTCGAGTTACGAAGAAAGCCTCATAGTTGTAAATGTGTTTTGGGGCTTGGTCTGATCACATTTTAGATCCCCATGTCACATTTTGACTCTCTGTTTGTATATGAGGCTCTCTATTTTTTAAAATATAGGTCGCATTTGCAACTTCTGTGGTTCTTGGTAGAGTAACGACTCGACCAGTTATTTTGAGTGTTGTAACCCCAATGCCCTTATTTACTACTTATTCTATGGTACATTATTTCTATATGACTTGCCGGTTTAGTTGGTTTGGTTCCGGGGATGTTTCCCAATGTGTTGAGACTCTTAGTCTGATGGTTGGAAACTTAAGTTGAAAAGGTTGACCAGATATTGACTTATGTGTAAATGGCTCCGGAATGGAGTTTTGATGGTTCAAAAAAATCAGTAGGCAGTTTTTAGACTTAGGAGTGTGTTTGGATAGTGTTTTGGAGGTCCGTTGTGGAATTTTGCTTGAATGGCAAAAGTTGGAAATTTAAAAGTTTGAACGAGAGTTGCCTTTGAGGTTACCGGAATTGGATTTTGGTTTCGGAAGTTGGAATAGGTCCATTATAACATTTATGACTTGCGTACATAATTTTAGCTCAATCAGACTGATTTGATAGGTTTCATTATCGATTGTAGAAGTTGGCATTTCTTAGTTTTTGTTAGGCTTGAATTGAGGTGTGCTTCATGTTTTTAATGTTGTTTGATATGATTTGAGTCCTCGACTAAGTGTTTATGATATTTTATGACTTGTTGGTATGTTTGGTTGAGCTCTTACTGAGATGGAGAAGATTAGAAGGTTCACTGATGGCTTCAGTCATTAGTTGTGTTTTGTTATGATTCCGGAGAATGCATTAGGTACAAGGTTTGATGAGCTAGTTGATACTGCTCGATGGTTAAAGTTGGTCCGTATTAATGAGCATAAGGCGAGGGAGGCCAAGAGGCCTCGTAGTTCGGGTGGTTTCACTGGTGTTCCATTTAGGGGCAGTCCTACCACAGCAGGGGTCGTTCTTATTGGCCCGCTCTGATGGCTTGTCCACTTCATTGTGGTGCATCATGTAGCCATAGTTCATACAGTGCTTGTCCATGTTAGGCATCTCTCAGTACTCTCCCAGCCCAAAGTTCATCCCGTGCACCATTGGTTCAGGGTTCATTTGTGCCAGGTCCTCCTAGGAGTTATTTTAGTACTAAAGGCCCGATACAGACCCTACTACCACCAGGGAGTTGCTTCAACTGTGAGGAGTTTGGGCATATGTGGGGAGAGTTTTCCTACCACTCGAGAGGTCCAGTTCAGTAGAGGAGTAAGGTTGTGACTTCCACACCAGTTACTTCACCACCCGCCAAGCCTGCTCAGGGTGAGGCTCAGGCAGCAAATGGTCTCCCTAGAGAGGGAGGCTGATTTTATGCTATTCCTGCCAGGGCATAAGTCATTGCTTCAAATGCCGTGATTTAGTGCGCCACAGAGATGCTTCCACATTAATTGACCCTAGTTCTACTTATTCTTATGTATCATCCTATTTTACTCATTATTCGGATATGCAACCATGTATACCGGTCGTGTGTAGTGACTTTTGGGGATTAGAGACTAGAGTTTATCTCTTATTGCATAGTGTGGTTGATTTTAACATGATTTTGGGTGTGTATTAGTTGTTTCTATGTCATGCTATTCAAGATTTTCATGATAAGACTGTGACGTTGGGGATGCTGGGGTTGCCAAGGATAGAGTGGAGAGGTTCTCTAGATTATGTTCCCAATATAGTGGTCTCATATTTAAGGGCCCAAAGGATGGTTGGGAAGGGTGTCTGTCATATATGAACTTTGTGAGAGATGTTGGTGCTGACACTCCTATTATTGATTATGTATCAGTAGTATGAGCTTTTCAGATACATTTCCTACATTCCTACTAAGCTTGACACCCGATAGAGATATTGACTTTGTTATTAACTTAGTGCAGGGCACTCAGCCCATTTATATTCCTTCGTATCGCATGGAACCATCTGAGTTGAACGAATTTAAAGAGCAACTTCAGAAGCTACTTGATAAGTGGTTTATTAGTCCTAGTGTGTCTCCTTGGGGGTGCACCGGTTCTATTTGTGAAGAAGAAGGATGGTACTATAAGGATGTGCATCGACTATAGGCAGTTGAACAAAGTAACAATCAAGAATAAATATCTATGTCGTGCATTGGTGATCTATTTGACCAGCTTCTGGGAGCAAGGGTGTTTTCTAAGATTGATTTGAGGTCTGGGTATCACCAGTTGAAGATTTGAGACTTGGATATTCTAAACACGACATTCAGGACCCGCCACGGTCACTATGAGTTCCGTATGATGTCTTTTGGGCTAACCAATGCCCCAACAACATTCATGCATCTAATGAACAGTGTATTTCATCCATATCTCTATTCATTTGTCATAGTATTCATTGATGATATCCTGGTGTACTCATGTAGTTAGAAGGAGCATGCCCATCATTTGGGGATTGTACTACAGAGGCTGGGGAAGGAGAAGCTTTATGACAAGTTCTCCAAGTGTGAGTTTTGGCTTATTAAGATGGTTTTCTTGGGCATGTGGTGTCTACTGAGGGGATTAAGGTGGATCCAAAGAAGATATAGGCTTTTTAGAGTTGTCCCACACCCTCTTAAGCTACTGAGATTCGGATCTTTCTCGGTTCAGACAAATATTATCGTTGCTTTATGGAGGGTTTATCATCCATTGCAGCGCCTTTCACCAAATTAAACCAGAAGGGTACTCCATTAGGGTTGTCGGATGATTGTGAGGAGAGCTTTCAGAAGCTCAAGACTGCCTTGACCGCAGCTTCAATTCTAGTTTTGCCTTCCACTTCAGACTTTTATACAGTGTATTATGATTCATCTTAGATTGATATCGAGTGTGTCTTGATACAGGATGGTAGAGTGACTGCTTATGCTTCACATCATTTTAAGCCCCATGAGAAAAAAAATACCATGTCCATGGTTTGGAGTTGGTATCCATCATTCATGCATTGAAGATTTGGAGGCATTATCTCTGTGGTGTTTGAGGTATTTACGGATAATCGGAGTCTCCAGCAAAAGGATCTAAATTTGAGATAGCAGAGATGGTTGGAGCTACTAAAGGATAATTATATAACCATTTTATATCATTCCAGGAAGGCCAATGAGTGTGGGTAGTCTTGCACTCATTCCTGTTGATGTGCTTGCATTAGATGTTTAGGCCTTTGCCAATCAGTTCGTGAGATTAGATGTTTCATAGCCCAGTCGGGTTCTAGCTTTTGTGGTTTCTCGGTCATCCTTATATGAGTGTTAGTATGATGATCCCCATTGCTTGTCCTTAAGCTCGTAGTTCAGCACTATGATGCCAAGTAGGTTACTATTAGGGATGATGGGGTGTATTGAGGGTCGAATTTGTGTGCCTAGTATAGATAGGTTGTGTGATTTGATTCTTAGGGAGACTCACAATTTGCGGTATTCCACTCATGCAGGTGCCTCAAAGATTTATCATGCAAGAAGGAGCATTATTGGTGGACAAGAATGAAGAAGGATATGGTGGGTTTTGTAACTTGTCTCAATGCCTAAACTATCAGCGGGTGAAGTAAAAGTATTAGAGACCAGATTGATTACTTCAGAGGCTCGAGATTCCAAAGTGGAAATAGGAGCGTATAACCATGGATTTTTTAGTTGTCTCCCACGAACTTCAAGGAAATTTGATGCAATTTGGGTAATTGCGGATCAGTCAACCAAGTTTGCATATTTTATTCTAGTTGGGACTACTTATTCTTCAAAGCAGTTGGCTGAGATTTACATCAGCGAGATTATTCACCTTCACGATGTTCCGATGTCCATCATGTCAGATCAAGGAATGTCGTTTACATTGCAATTTTGGAGAGTAGTGCGGCAAGAGTTGGGCAAACAAATTGAGTTAATTACAACATTTCACCCTCAGATGGATGGACAGTCTGAGCGCACTATTCAAAGATTAGAGAATATGCTATGCACTTGTGTAATAGATTTTGGGGGTTCTTGGGATCAATTTCTACCGCTGACATAGTTTGCCTAACCCAACAGCTACTAATCGAGCATTCAGATGGCTCCGTATGAGGCTTTGTATGGAAGACGGTGTCAATCTCCGGTGGGATAGTTTGAGTGGGGTGAGGCTAGGCTATTGTGTATTGACTTAGTTCAGGATGCTTTGGACAAGATTAAGTTGATTTGGGATCGGCTTCGCATGGCGCAGCCTAGAAAGAAGAGTTACGCCGATCGGAAGGTTCATGATGTTTCTTACCCATGAAGGGTTTATGAGGTTCAAGAAGAAGGTCAAGTTGATCCCTCGGTATATTGGTCCGTTTGAGGTGCTTTGGAGGATTGGAGATGTGGCTTACAATCTTGCCTTGCCGCCTAGTCTGTTGAGTGTTCATCCAGTGTTTCATGTTTCTGTGCTTTAGAAGTATGTCGGTGATCCGTCTCATGTTTAGGACTTCAGGACGATTCATTTAGATGGTGATTTGACTAATGATGTTGACCCGGTAGCCATTTTTTATTGGCATATTTGAAATTTGAGGTCAAAGGACATATCTTCAGTAAAGGTGCAGTGGAGAGGTCATCCAGTTAAGGAGGCTACTTGGGTGATCAAGCAGGAGATGCGGAGCAGATATCCATGCCTATTTGAGACTCCATGTATATTTCCAGGCCCGTTCGAGAACTAACATTTGCTTAAGAAGGGGAGGATTTAATTACCTGGCCAGTGATTTTGAGTGTGGTAGCCGCGTTCCCAAATTTACTGCTTATTCTATACTAAATGGTTGTTATGTCACTTGCTGGGAAAGTTGGTTGGGTTTCCGGTATATTTAGAATGAGTTGAGACTCTTAATCTCAGGGTTGGAGGCATAAGTTGAAAAAGTTGACTGGGTGTTGACTAATGTGTAAATGGCCCCAGAAAGGAGTTTTGAAGGTTTTGATAGCTCTGTAGGGTGATTTTGGGCTTAGGAGTTGACCGAATAGTGAATTGGAGGTATATAATGGAATTTGGCTTGTATTGGCGAATGTTGAAAAATTAAAAGTTTGATTGAGAGTTGAATTTGTGGTTACCGGGCTTGGATTTTTGTTCTAGAAGTTTGAATAGGTCTGCTATGTCATTTATGACTTGTGTGCAAATTTGACTTCAATCTCAATTGATTTTATAGGTTTTGGCATCGATTGTATAAGTTAGAATTTCTTTGTTTTCGTTAGGCTTCAATTGAGGTGTGATTTGTTGTTGATGGTGCTTGATGTGATTTGAGGCCTCGACTAAGTTTTTATGATGTTTTAGGACATTTTGGTATGTTTGGTTGAGGTAGCGGGGGTTTTGGATAGTTAACGAGGTGAAATGGGTCTCTCAAGATTTGTTGAAGCCTGATGGTGTTGTGTGTTTTGGTTTCCTTCTACGTGATCGCGTTGAAAGGTCTGCCATCGTGTAGGCTTATTTGGGTAGCGGAGGTTTTTGTTCTATGCATTGGAAGTTGAGGGTTGCGATCACGTAGATTAGTGAGGCTGTGAATAGTGAACGTTTGGATGATGTCGCATCCACGTAGAGGAAAGACAAGGCTCTGGGTTCACACACTTTTGTTCATCACGAACGCGTGATGTAGTTCGCGATCGTGTAGGTCTGAAGGTTAGTGCAGCGCCTTCAGATGGAGCTTTTCGCATTCTCGTAGGGTTAACTTGTGAGAAGCATAATATGTGCTTCGTGATTGTAAATTGTTATCTGCGATCGCGATTAAGGGCGACTATGCAAAATATTTAATCTAAAAAACAAGGGTTTGAATTTATTGCACAATTTTATTTTGGGAGATTGGTTTGAGGCGACTCTTGGAGAGATTTTCAAGGGAGTGATTGGGGTAAGTGATTCTTACTTGGTTTTGGCAAAATTAAAGGAATATTTCTTTTATTTCATCATTTAATTAATGATTTGGGTTGAAAATTTGAGAAAATGGAGTAAACTTCTTAGGCCGAGTTTTGGGGTTTTGAGAAAGATTTTGGTATTGGATTTGCGTAATTTTTGTATGGTTAGACTCATGGTTGAAAGGATGTTCGGATTTTGTAACTTTTATCGGATACCGAGATGTGTGCCCGGGGGTTGACATTTGAGTTGACTTTTTGATATTTGATTAAGAACTTAGCATTTTCATATGGAACTGATTCCTATTGCTTGAGTTGATCGTATCGAATTGTTTGTGGCTAGATTCGAGGCATTTGGAGGCCGATTTGCGAGGCAAAGGTGTATACGGAAAAATCAGAGGGTTTGATTTTTGTGACCATTGAGGCACCTCGTAAATACCACCCCCAGAATGCTCGAAGTTCAGCTCGGAGTTTGACCTTGAAGGTTCTCAAAGATCGACCTCGAGGCGGTGCAAATCAGCGGCTATGCTGGACTAACGGGAAGTCGCCAAGGCACGTGACTAAAGTTGACAAACTCTATTAGGCTACTTCAAGCCCGTAACATGGCATCAAACGGCTGTACCAACCCCATATCTTTGTAACAAATGCAATTGTACTATGTTGGAATTCCCTCACATTTATAAAGGGGACCCTTGTCATTTTGTAAGGGAGAGACAATATTACTCACAACATTCAATACAATAACATTATCTGCCCTCTAACTTAAACATATTCTCCCTTGATTCTATTATTCACATTTATTGCATTATATTAATTATTTTTTATTTATTGCTCATTATTGATTATAAAGATCCTTCATCAAAGCTCTCAAAGTTGTTATCCCTTTACCGGCGGTCCATAACGCAGTGTCGAGCTCGAGCTCGACCTCGAGGCCTCGTATAACCAGGCTCAAGGCCCCGATTCCCAGCAACTCAGTTTGCTTAAACATACTGTTTTTGAGTTCTTATCTTATTTTCTAGTCTCACACTTACCATCTATTACCTAACATTTAAAACCACAAAATCAAATATAATTGTAATTATCATTTTCAAGATAAACAATTTGGCGCACGCCGCGGGGATAAAAATAATAGTGATTGTTATCTTGCTGGTTAGCTACATAACGCAAGTTATCTTTTCACACTTTTCTTGTCCAAGAATCTTTGATTTCAGGTCATAATGTCTAACTCAGTAAATCCATGTGAGAACAATGGCCTGGAGGACCATGGGGAGATTGGCGTAGCTGTACCACCACGAAACCTTGAGGACAGGCTAGGATTAATCCCTACGGATGTGGTCTCACGCGATGCCCAACATGTCTATATAAGCTCCCACGCAAAAAGGAGCATACACAAAGGAGACCAAAAAGAAGCTCAGAAAACCCTAGCTCGGGAGGAACAAGAGGTTAGCCTTCATGTTATTTTTGAGATGTTGTAGGCACAACTGCTGGCTATTGCTCGGCTACAAAGCCACCAAAAACTCCAAGCACAGTGGCCCCGAAAATGGCCCTATGAACCGAAAATGTACCTGAAAGGTTGAGCAACACTGGGTCAACTGCCGACCCTGCTATCATGAAGATGCTCGATGACATCACAAATAGGATTGAGTCGGGCAAAAATGTGATAGAAGCTGACAACAAAAAGGTAGAGATAGACAGCTCGAGGGTCGACCAGATCCCGGGTGCACCCTCGATCCTAAAGGGTGTTGATTCAAAGAAAGTCGTACAAAAGAGATTCCTATCAAATGCCGCTCCAAAGCCCATTCTGAAAAAATTCAAAATGCCTGATCTACTGGAGTACAACGTAACGTCGGACCCCAACCAGCATGTCACGGCTTATACTTGTTTGGTGAAGGGCAACGACCTAAAGGATGATGAGATCAAATCTGCCCTACTCAAATTGTTTGGGGAAACACTCTCGAAAGGAACCTGGATGTGGTACCATAACCTAGCTCTGAATTTCATAGACTCATTTGCCATGCTGGCAGATTCTTTCATAAACGCACATGCAGGCACCATCAAGGTGGCTACAACAAAATCAGGGGTCTTCAAAATCAAGCAAAGAGAAAATGAGATGCTACGGGAGTTTTTATCCCACTTTCAAATGGAGAGAATGGAATTACCACAAGTCTCCAATGACTGGGTAGTGCACGCTTTCACCCAAGGCTTGAACGAACGAAGCTCGGTGGCTTCGAAGAAGCTAAAGCAGAATTTTGTCAAATATCCCGTTGTGACTTAATCGGATGTCCACAACTGATACCAATCAAAGATCAGGGTCGAGGAAGAACAAATAGGAGTCCTTTCGGGCTCGGTATATGCAAGAAGACTCCTGGCAAAGGATCTAAAACCAAATAAGGAAAGGTACTAATCGTACACAGAAGATCAAAGAAATTCCCCAAGGCGAAACATATCCCGAAATGACCGAAGGACAAATCGACGTTAGAATCCTTGGGGACTCATGAACAAAGAAGGATTCGACAGATACACAGGGCCGATAAAGGCACTTCGGTTATCCGAGTATAACTTCAATGTCGATGTTCCGGATATCATGTCAGCCATAAGCAAAATGAAGGACACCAAGTGGCCAAGGCCCTTATAATTAGATCAATCATAGAGAAACCCTAATATGGTGTGCGAATTTCATGGCACACACGGTCACAGAACCGAAGATTGCAAACAGCTCCGAGAAGAAGTAGCCCGATTACTCAGCAAAGGGCTTCTCCGAGAGTTCCTTAGTGACTGATCTAACAATAAGTTTCGAGAAAAAGATGCAAACACTACAAAAGAAACAAATGAACCACAACATTTCATCCACATGATTGTTGGGGGAGTTGACGTGCCATAGGAACCCACTATCAAAAGGAAAATAATATCCATCACCAGGGAGAAGCGAACTTGGGGTTACATACTCAAGGACGCTCTCACATTCAACGACGAGGACATTGAGACCCAGTCCTAGCCTCATAACGACACACTAGTAATCTATTTTCTTGTGAATACATTTCAAATTAAACGTGTACTTGTTGATCTAGGTAGCTCGGCCAACATTATTAGGTCAAGGGTGGTGGAGCAGCTTGGACTGCTTGACCAAATCGTGCCCAACTCTCGAGTCCTCAACGATTCAACGTGGCAAGAGAAACAATTAAAGTGGAAATCACCGTCCCGAACAATATGGCCGGCACGATCCAAATGTCAAATTCCATGTCATTGAAGGAGACATGAGGTACAATGCCTTGCTTGGAAGGCCATGTATACGCTGCATAAGATTAGTGCCATTAAACCTTCATCAAATAATGAAGTTTCCAATGAAGGATGGAATAAATACTGTGTATAGGGAACAACATGCAGCGAGAGAGATGTTTACGGTGCATGATATGGTACCGGTGCCAATACCTCAAACATCAAAGGATCCAAAGGATAAGAAAATAGTAAAATAGCAATAGCGAGATATATTCTCGACTATACCCGACCAAACAAGTAAAGGACTGTACCACTTCCTCGGAAAAAATGACTGAAGCATAATGAGGCTCAAAGCGTCGTCTGCAATAAGGTATAATCATCTCCATTTTCATTTACATTTTACACTAACCTGTGTGTAGGTATTCGACCAAAACAGTTGAAGCGCTCTCCAACTTGAAGGCCTTAGGTTTCAAAAGCTTGTGTTGCACTCTTTTCTTTCGATCGGATTTCATCCCAAGAATGGTTTTACTGGCAAGGTTTTTAATGCGGAAATATCTATGTGCTACCTAAGGAAGACTCAACAAGTATTCAATGCTTCTCTTCAATCAACCTCAAATACTGGCAGGGCATCCCCCAGGAGATCACCTTCTCGGAGAAGCCAAGATGTGCCAAATGGGGTATCGATAGTAAAATGATTCGTGTCCATACAGAATTACCAAGCCCCTGACAGTAAAAACATGTCTACTTGTACCAAGTAGTCAAAGAATATTTCCTCCTCCATCAAAATGCTTTACGCTTCAAAGAAGTATGCTACTTTTACAAGAAACGACTTTAGAGCCAAAAAATTTCCGAACACTCGGGGATTGATGCCAAAAACTCAAGTCCATATGACCTATGGGTCGGAACTTCAAACTTGTAAGCCCCCAATAAGGCAACATCAAGTATAAAAATAATGGCTTTAGAGCCAAAGAAATTCCAACATCTCGGGGACTATCGTCGATTATCACCCCATCGAACTATCAGGAACTCAAGGCTATACGACCTAAGCGGGCGACCTCAAACCCAAAAGCCCTCCATGCGGCAATACCGGAAAACGTAAGACCTCCATGAGGCATTATCAGCACTATAAGACCTTTATAAGGCAACACCAAAACTGCAAGACCTCGAGCAAGGCATGAATAATACTTATATCAAGTAACTCGTTTATAAGACACCATGGGGGTAACCACGAGCTCGTAAAACCTTTATAAAAGCAAAAACCAAACCTGTAAGACCTTAATTAAGGCATGAATCATACTTGTACCAAGTAACCAAACCTGTAAGACCTCAAGTAAGGCATGTTAAAATTTGTAAGAGCGTACAAAAGGCATAATCCCGATCTTAAAAGTTAAGGCTATATATCCAAACTTGTAAGACCCCTAAAAAGGCATACCCTCGATATAGACGCCGCAACTACTTTACTCGGGGACTAAAAGGCTCCGACCAAAACTAATGACTATGGTCACAAGGCTGCACTAGCCAAACTAACGTGACTTAGGGACGCTCGACCATCGCTATAAAATCACATACCTTCAATTACATCGAAAAAACTTTGAAAAGAACCGGTTAATCAGGCCACCCTTGACTTAAGCAAACGAACTTCGATCATATCAGCTCCAAACTACAGGCTTTGAAATTATCCAACCCTTGAGCGAAACCTCCCAAGGTGCTCATCTATCACCACATAACAGCTCATAATCGAGTTTCTTATCAAATAATGGGGAACATAAAAACTTCTAAAGTTTTTAAGGAGGGGAAAATAAAGCCTACACTAAGAGGTCGTAATGACCGAATGCGTAAGAGACACTGTAGCCAGCCCATATTAGAGGTCGTACCGAACCAACACGTAAGAGATAATGCCTCCAGCCAATATTAGATATCATACCGACCCAACACATAAGAGACTAAGGGCCATCTTGAAATTCAAAAACTTCAAGTCTATTGATCTCGAGCCGAAATCCAACTCGGCGACTGAGCCCAAAACAGTTAACTAAAAATCACCTAAGGGCACATACATGAGAGCCACTTCCGCCAGCTAAAATTAAAAGCTCGTACTGATCTAACGCATAAGATCCAGTGTCGCTAGCTTAAGCTAAAAGTTGTACCAACCTAATGCGTAAGAGCAATTGTCGCCAGCTTAAGTCAAAAATTCATGCCGACCAAATGCGCAAAAGCCTACGGGCCAGCCTAACAAGCTTCCCGGCCAAATTATATGCCTAAGGGTCATTACTCGAAGTCCAGTTCACCTGGCCAATCATCAAATGGCATATAAAGTCAAAACGAAGAAACACATACACAAGTAGAGTAAAGTGCATGAAAGATGAAACAAAAAGGTTTTCTTTTATACACATATGCAAAAAAATACAAAATCTACATTGGCAAATGCTCTTTGAGAGCCCTATACAAAGAAACAAAAGGAAAAGGTTAGTCTACTTCCCCCTCGGGGGCTGTGAACCATCGGCCTCCTCTTTATTATCTTCGCTATCGGACAAAAGGAACTTGACATCATATTCATCCATCTTGGCCTGCACTATCTCTTCTGAGAGATCGAAACCCCTACCATAATTTTTAGGGTTTCCCTCTGAGATTTACATCGAGCATATTCATTACTCCTGCTCTCTCGATCGGAAGGGCCTCTCAACTTTGCTCGAGCATCAATAATGTCTTTTAAATAAACAACCACTTTATTGTTGGCCTCAGCCCGAATCTCTTCTGCCTCAGCCCGGTCATCTACAAACTCGACTTTCATCTCCAAAAGGTCGAACTCGAGCCTTGCAATCCTACTCGTCTGAACCAAGCTATTTTCACGGGCTTTCCAGAGATGTACCTCGAAGGCAGAAACCTTGGCCAAATCATTCTTCTCGGCCGCAATATGGGCATCTATCTGAGCCTTTAGCTCATCACACTCATATTTGGCCAGGACAACCTTGGCCCAAAGGCGTTTTGGATCCTCTGTCTTGCTCTGCAACTGAAGCATTAAAATATTAATCTCAAAAAATAGAAGAAGAAGCAAGAACTCCCTCGGAGCAAAGGTTACCTATTTCTCAAGATGGCTTTCGTTGTCCAATCTTCGATTTGCCTCGTACCTCAAATATACCAACTCGTCTCACCTTTTATTGCAAAGAATCTTGAGGGATTTCTCCCCATCCAAGGCTTTTCACAACCTGGCTTCACGACAAAGCAGCTCGGACTTGAGTTTGTCAAAGGCTTGCGATAAGGGTGCTAAATAAGAAAGCAGAATCGAAAAAATTGAAAAATTAACACAATCAGTCGAAACTCACCACGGAACAGAGCTGCTAGGCCTCCTCAAAAATCGAACGCACACCTACCAGCATGGTCTGTTTGGCCTCGATAGAACCATTCCCAATAGGAATGTGATTGTAAAAGACCACGCTTGAATCAGGCGGCTCCTGACCTCGAATATCCCTCGAAGTACCTTCAATGAGAAGAGAAGACAATGAGGGAGTATCCATGTCCCACGAAGTACCTTCGATGTGAAAAGAAGACGACGGCAAAGGAGAAACAATATTCTCAAGGCCAGAAACCTTGGGTGTTGCAAGCTCAGCAGAGACATTTTTTGCAGGACTCCGGGTAGGACATGTCTTGCTATAAACACCTTCACCCTGCGAGGGTTCCTTCCATTTGTTATTCCTTAGTCCCGAAGACAACAACCACTCATTCTCTCCAAGGGAGCATGCTCTCACCTTAGGGAATTCTTCAATGCCTGCGATGATGGAGTTATTACACACGGAAAAAATTACACTCTAAAGAAAGAAAACTACACAAAATAAACCGTGGTGTTTTTCCTCCCATCTATCCTTCGACAGGCCTCGCCGCTTACGCCCATCGTAGGTCGCACGAGCTAGGAGCTCCAGGGCCAGTCCTCCAGGTCTGGGACCTCGTATGGCATCCATGGGATTGCTGCAAAATGGAAAAAGAAAGCATCTTTATAGAGCCCATCTCCAGCATGAGCGAAAATGAAAACATGAGTGTACCACTTACGTGTGATATTCCATTTGTTAGGAAACGACATGAACTCAACGGGGATAACATCGATGGTCCTTAGTCGGACAAATTGATTCATCCACCCTCAGTCCCATCTTCTTCATCATCTACAATATTGTTCATGGTGGATCGACATTGCAAATCTATTAGGACTCGACAATTAAATGGTCGGGTACAATTCGATGAGATGGCTAAGGGTAAACTCTAGGCTGACTTCTTCTGCAAAGAACCTCATCATCAGTACTATCCTCCATAGCGACTGGTGAAACTGTGCCAGGGTAGGCCGATATCTTCGACAGAAGTCAAGCATGACCCTAGAGATAGGGACCAACGTGGAGGGGTACGTGTATACATGTAAAAACCCCTCTGTATGAGCCGTGATGTTCTCTTCCAAGGAAGGTACCTGCAGCACCACCTTATCTCCCCATCCGCAATCTCTCTTCACTGCCTCAAGGTGTCACTCTCCTATTGATGAAGTGAACCTTGATACACGATCCCAATGGCCATCGACATTGGGAGCTATCTCTGAAGAAAGGTCTTCCTCGAGACAAAGCATCTTGAGTTCAGCTCGCCAAACGTCGGTGGTGTACCATCGATTAAACGAGAAGAAAAGGCGGAACCCTTCTCTTCTTGGTAAAGGATTGAGGCATAGCAGCCATGGCTTTAATAAATCAAGAGAAGGAAAATGAAAACTCAAGCAAAATCTTTGAATTAAAATGATGGAAAGGCTGGTGCAAAACGGAAGAACTCTATGAAAAGGGATAGCGACTCAAAATAGCGGAATCCTCAAAAAGAAGGAAATAAACTCACATATAGAGCAAGTGGCAACTATCCACCTACCCCAAAGGCCAATTAATTATAGTTAGGCCATTATTGCTTCTGAGGAGATGTACCGGCAGGATCATCTCGATCATTTTGTAACCACATCGTACGATTAACACTATTGTAAAATATTCATGGAATCAAAGACTCCCGCATTAACCTATCCTATAAGCCTCGAGATGGTGCCCAATCTTGAGGATCTCTGTCAAAATGAAAATAAGCTCTAAGGAACCATAAATATAGCTCTAAACCTCGAGGTGGTATCCTATATCAAGGATTCCGACTATTACATGTGCGGGTCATTCACCCGATTCTTTGGTCCTCGAGCTACCTGAACCCTAGCCAGTTTTCACTATAAAATTACAATTAAAGCTTTACGGATATTATCTCCTTCAAATCAAGTTAAGCGATCTCTCGGTTACTTTACTCCGGGGGCCATCCGAGTCCAGGCATACCTCATTCTGGGTCTATCTATAGTGCCTCAGTGCTACCTTCACTCTAAGTTCAAATCCAGTTTTTTTCTCA
Organism: Nicotiana glauca; assembly: GCA_026770625.1. Lineage (NCBI taxonomy): Eukaryota > Viridiplantae > Streptophyta > Magnoliopsida > Solanales > Solanaceae > Nicotiana > Nicotiana glauca. The sequence continues at coordinate 147,808 of MU713064.1, forward strand.
GGCCGCCCGAGCTCGAGTAAACTCTCACTCAGGGATTGTCTGTGAAAGTGTAAGGTCTATCTTTATTCTTAGATGTTCGAGTAAATTCTCCCACAAGGACCATTAAAGGAGCGTAAAAGGCTAATTTCGCTTTAAAATTCGAAGCCTCACTCTCTCTCAATTCGAAGTCAGAGGTCCCGGCGGCCTAAGTTTGTATCAATTAAATCTGGGCTCAGTCTAAGGAACGGAAAAAGGTTCCAAGGAAAATCATATTAACCAATTGGGAATCGAGGGAATACCTACGCTCGGGTCCGGTATTCGGACCTATCGGTAAAGTCACATGCTTAGATTCTTCACAAACTCAAATAAAAGGAAATCCAACACAAATTAGAGACAAATTGAAAAAACATTTTTGTATCGATAAACGATGATTACAAAATCCCACGGAGGGTCCTTACACAGAAGCAAAGAAACAAAGAATAACTGCTAAGAGTCTAATCTACTCTCGGAGGTACACCTTCGGGGGCAATTTCTACAAGAACCATTCTCTCGAAGAACCCATCTTGACCTTCCAAACGATGTCTTCAAGAACCTCCTCCGAAGTGGAAAAAGATGAAGAAGTGGCTGGTTGAAAAAGGTGGCTAGTACGGGTCTTGCCAGCACTACTATTAGGAAGCCACTTCTTAAGACATTGCACTGGTGTAGTATGAAAAAGATAGTTGATGGCACCACCTTACTCCAACTGCCACACCAGGTGGAATTTAAGAGAGGAGAGCAGCAGTTTACGGTCCACATATCCTCTGATGTGAATATAATTTGATATTCCTCTCATTTCAACAACAACAACAGAAAACTAGTGCAATCCCACTCAGTAGGGGAAAGCTTTGGGAATTAGCCATAACATAACTGGGGAGAACACGGTCGTGTGACCTTTCAGTCACAGGCTTTAAACATAGGAAATAGAGTTTGATGAGGATGAATAAAGGAAAAGAGTTAAAGGCTATTGGAGAATGAATGAATGAAGTTTTGATTCAAGAAATCTTCCATTTATAGAAAGGTAGCAGCGTACCAAACAACGCAATCAATGCCTTTGGGAAATGTATCGGCAGGCACAATTAATGTTTTTTGGGAGACGGATCGGTGGTGATACTTTCACTTTAAGAAAATAAAACGGCATAACACTGAAAGCTTCTGGAATATCTCAGTTATCACAAAGTCTCACATCGTAAGCATGATGTCATCATAAGAGGTTTGAGGAAATCGATGTGAAAATCATTTCTTATCACTTTAATCCAACAAATGCAGGGACTATCTATATATAGAAAACATCAAAGGGTCTGATTTATTGACCGTTGAGGTACCTTGTAAATACTTCCACCAGAAGACTCGAAGTTTAGCTCAGAGCTCGACCCCAAAGGTTCTCAATGAACAATCTTGAGGCGGTGCAAAACAGCGGCTATGACGGACTAACGGGAAGTCCCCAAGGCACGTGACTAATGCTGACCAAGTCTATTAGGCTAGTTCAAGCCCGTACAATGGAATTAAATGGATGTACTAGCCCCATATCTTTGTAATAAATTTATTTTTACTATGTTGGGATCCTCTCTCATACATAAAGGGGACCCTTGTTAATTTTTAAGGGAGAGACAATATTACTCACAACATTTAATACAAGAACATTCTCCGCTCTCTAACTTAAACATATTCTACCTTGGGTCTATTATTCACATTTATTATTTACATTCATTGTGTTCTATTCATTGTTCTTCATTTATTGCTCATTATTGATTATAGAGTCTTCATCAAAGCTCTCAAAGTTCTTAACCCTTTATGGGCTATCCATGACATAGTGTCGAGCTTCACCTCGAGACCCCGTATAACCAGGCTCGGAGCCCCGATTCTCAGTCACTCGGTTTGCTTTAACATACCGTTTTGGAGTTCTTATCTTATTTTCTAGTCTCACACTTAGCGTCAATTGTCTAACAACTAGCATAAAAATAGATCATGTATTTTTAGAATCACAAAATCAAATCTAATTGTAATTACCATTTTCAAGGTAAACAAAAAGCTTTATAGAGTAGAGTTTTGCACGGTCTGATGTAGATAACACTTGTAAACTTGGTTCTGAGGGTATAAATCCTTGATTTACGTGCTATGTTGTTGATGTTAAGGTGACTCACATACTAGGTGACGGGCGTATGGGCGTGTACCATAGGAATTGTGACTCGGTTGATTCTAGGGATCTGTGTAGTTGAATAATCTTGTTTTTATCCATATATTCTCCATGCGTTAGAGAAATTGAGCTGCGATTCATGTTAGAAATAATTCTTAGGCTATGTGCTAGTAGTGTTGGGACCCAAAAAAGTCGTATTACTGTTAAATTTTAAATTATGTATTCAGTCATATCTATCATTCACATAAAATATCTCAGTCTCGGTTTCTATTTATTTATAATTTATATCATCATTGTTTAGGCTAATTTTTATGACATTGTGAGCACGAGAGATTGGAGAGATTGATGACATAGTGAGGTCGAGGTCCTACTTGTAAGGATATTTATGGGATCGGGTTGCACACATAAGGGAACATTTGGGAAACTTTTAATATATTTTAAAAATGAAATTTGAGATTTGACAGTCGATTAGGACTCAATTTTGAAAATTAATCATATATTTAAATTCATGGGTTAGTGGCTAGTCGGGTTGAATTTTGTTGACATTTTGAGAATTGGGTAAAGATTTCAGCTTTATTAATTGAAAAAGGATTCTTTTGCATTATGTTATAATATTGAGTAATTGTTTTGCTAGAAGTGAGCCGGGCGGAGGTAAATTGTAAAGGAAAAGCATTTTTAGAGTATTTATTTGGCTTAATTAAAGAAGTATCTTGCCTAGCCTTATGTTGGAGAATTCCCATTAAAATTTGGCTTCATTTTTTATTAGTGGTACGCGTAAAATAATATGGGCACTAGGTGACGAGTGTGTGCACTTGCATATATGAGATTTATGATCGGAATAAATATTTAGTCTATTAATATGCCTTAATTTGTGAGGAATTGTATATGAAATATGCTTAATTACTTGGAGAGGTACATGATCATGATCGCTATATCTTGACTTAGCAATAGTCATGATATATTTATTGAACACTCCTCTCTACTTTTATGTTATTATCATATCATTGTGCACATATTATTAAGCCGTGAGCTTATATATTGAAGAAACTTTGGTATTGTTGATTTGTGATATTGTGGCATATGTGGAAATATTATGCGGGTTGATTGTTGTTGTTGTTATGTGGAGCATAAGGGTGGCGAGATGCGTACGTGGCGGCATATGGAATGTATTTCATTGTGCTTTGCATGCGGCGAGATAAGCGTGTCTATAAGTGCATGCGACGACATAAGGGAGATTTCTCATTGATTATGTGAGTGCGGCGACATATGGATGGCTTTTTTATGATGTTATGTGACATTCGAGGTTGTTCATGTGTTGGAACGGGGTTGATATTTTGATCACATGTTACTTAAATTTTTCCATCTGGTGTTTTATGAGTTGTTGGTTGATTTTGATACGCTATCGCATGCCCCATTCTTATTTGATATTTTTTTGGAAATATGAGATGTTCTATATTGAGTTGTTGTTACATGCTTTATGAGGTAGTTGATATTTGTCATGTTATACATTTTGTTGTTAGTTTTGTTTCGATATCTTGCATAGTTTAATTGACTAATGAGTATCATGACTTGAAACTCGTTACCACTCAACCGAGGTTAGTCTTGATACTTACTGGATACCGATTGTGGGGTACTCATACTACACTTTTGCACACTATTTATGTAAATCGAGGTACTTAGGATCAAGTTGATCTATTTTTCGTGAAAGTGGTAACAACAATTAAATTTTTAAATGGGATTCTAAAAATGTGTGATCTATTCCCGAGCTAGTTTGAAAGGGTGATTAGTGCTAAACATAGAGTAAAACTAGAAAAGATTGAGTTACACAAAGCGACAATCGAACCAGTCAGGGATATTCCCGGGCGTAGGACAAGCCAATCGATGCCATGGAGCCAGGCCTCGAGCCTACCTCGGGCCTATCGAAGGTAACCTTATTAAGGGTTTTTGGGAAGGGGATAACAGATAAGTATGTGCATACAAGGCTTTATACCATCAATCTTAAGCTAAATGACGAAGAACAAATGAGGAACAATAAAATGCTAGGGCGACCTCGTGGTCGAAAAACACTGATAATTTAGAAGTAAGAGGGAGAGAGATATTATTACTTATTGGAGAAGTGGAGCAACATCCGTCCTTTACAAGGTGGGGTGAGTCCCCCTTATATAGGCGAGGGGACTCAATAAAATATGAATATATTATTTAAAAGAGTAGAAAGATGGGACGACCTATTGCACGTCATCTCAGAAGGTTATAGATAGACCGATGTGGTCATGTGTAGCCATGTGCTTCGGAGACATCTTTTCTCACCCTGACCTTGGGCCCTGCTTCCTTTGATTCGGACCTCGATGAACACCAAGTCTGAGAACTCGCTCGTAGCCTTCCATCCTCAAGGTCTCGAGGGAGGCTTCCCAAATTATCTTAATAGCAAAAATCAAGTCTTCTTATTTTTACCGCGTACAGATAGTCTCCACGTTTCTCATGACAAAGTGATGGGAAACGATTCTGAAGATCGACTCCTCGAGCTCCCTTTGGCGATGCTATAATGGTAATTCAGATTGCGGTGCAATCTTTTATAACCATTGGCGTATCTCATAAATTCCTGCTCCACATCCTGTCACTTCTTCTCCTTGAGGCAAAAGTGCTGCCGTTGGTTCTTTTTTCAAGGATGTAGTAATTATACCCATCGATCAATCTTTCAGGGCATCGATGTCCATGTTGTTTCCTCCCTATAAATAAGGGCATTTTTGTGGTATTGCATATTTTCCTCTCAACACTCCATCGATACGTTTTGCTTCTTCCTTACCATTATCTTCTTTTGTTTTTTATCACCATTATGGGAGCTTTCTATCTCAAGGCTGTTTGGGGGAGATATTCCGGGCTATATCGAGGCCTTCTGCCGGGGTCTACCCTTATTGAACGTAAACATATATGTTGGTCGCTACTGCTGCTATTGACTCAAAATCATGATGGGAGGAGAGTTGGTTTCACCTTTGCTTAGATGGTTATTCGGATTATGCACCGTTGCTCAAAAAGGGGCTCGAAATACCCACCGCTGATCACCTTCATAGCCCGGCTTGACGTAGAACTCTGCCCTAAACCGGGAGCTTGCATGACTCGCTGCTTGAAGAAGTGTATTTAAAGTAGCCGTGCAAGCATAGCTAAGGATTTTTCAGCCCGCTCCCTCTCCGAAGCTTCTTTAGCCAATGAGGATCCTCCAGTTTTGGAGCGCTGTAGCACTTCGTCATCCTTTCCTGCTCTCTGGTTGCTCTTCCTCGGCCATGCTAAAGTGGACGGCTGAGATAGGGCTTCCGAAGACGATCCTGAAGATACTTCCTTCGCGGGTAGAGTAAGTTTGAGGCCCTTTCTTCATGTATCCTGTTATGTCACGTCTGTATTTGGAACCCTTTGTAGGCTTTTGTACTTTGAATGTGATGTCCCTCCGGGGCTTTGTAATCAAACGTGTGACCCCTCGGGGGTTATTGTACTTTTTAAACTTCATAAATAAGAAATGAACTTTGTTGACTTCTGCTGTCAAATTTGCTCTATTTCCTTACGCTTTCATGCCCATCGAGTTTCTTCAAATGAATTCCTTTGTGTTGCTGATCGTCGATATTAATTTTGGATGTGAGAGTTTGCTTTTATTTCCCACCGATTTAAATGGGCTTTTTTGGTCCCACCATCGTCCTTCCGGATAACTTTGAGTCGATCTGATGGGTTGGTGCTTGTAAGAGTCTCTCGAGTTATTCAGAGATTGCGCATGGAGTTTCGGGGCCTCCTGGGGCACTGTCCCAAATGTATGCCGTCCTCGGGTACCCCGGAGACCTTATTGATCCAGGCGTAGATGGTGCCTTTGGGCCACATGAGATATATCTCTGTTACTCCTTTGGTGCTTGTTTGCTTTCACGCCCTTCGGGATTTTTAAATGCCTTCTATTGCTTATGGGCCGCTGTAGCTTGCCGTGAGAGCCTGTTTTGGTCCCCGGCTGATTGGCGAGGCTCTTTCTTGCTTTCTTTTTTGTTGTACTTGGGCTTGACGAGAGTCCGACCAGATAGGCTCGATCTGTTGGGGCCTGCTGGTTCATTTGGAAATATTGCATCAAATTTTTGGGCCTTCGAGAACGATACTACAAATGAAGGTCATCCCAGTGTGCCTCGGTGGGCCCTGTTGATTTTGATATGGATAACTCTTTCGAAGAGTTCAAGGTTGGCTTCCGTTCCAGGAGTTTGCCTGTTTGCAGGGCACTTCTTTGGGACCTCATAGAGCTTTGGAGATTGGAGCTTCTTCGGGTTTGCTTCTCCGGGAAGGGAATTGTGATCTCGGGCGCACGCCTTGTGTCTGGCATCGATACCCAGGAGCTTATCACGACTATGCTTCTTGGTGGACGGAGGCTCCAAATGTGAAACACTACCTGGAGCATAGAGATGATTCGCGTGGATCTTTGGGCTTGGTCGTCCGTTGGAGGATGTTTCCTTGGCCGGGTATTGACCCGCCGACCGGTGTCGAGGCCATTAGCTTCTTGGGGCTTACATCTGGTAAGTGACTTCACTGCTATTTTTTGCGTATAAGTGGGGTTAGTGACTTCGGCCTTTTTCAGAGACTTCAGTATTTTTGGACAGCTGTTCTTCCATTTCGGCATAGGGCTCCCTATCTTCTAAAGTGCAAAAAGCATATGTGCTTATTTGCTTTGTTTTTTTATTTCTTCTTTAGTTATGGCGACCACTTCGAAATAGTTAAGTGAAAGGACAAGAAATGCCATTCTCGGTGGCTGAGAGTCGAAGGGCTTCGCTCTAGAGACGACGTCCTTGATGAGAGAGGAATACCTGGAGATGGCGATGATGACAGTATGGGTGGTTTCCCCTCGCGAAGGCATCACAGACTCTGCTGATGGGTTTTTAATCACGTACTTATACCCTTTTGCATTTGTCCCTCTTGATAAGGTCGTGCTCGACCTCTGCTCAAAGTATCGGGTTACCTTGACGCAAATTCATCCGTCTTTTTGGTGGATGGTGCTGATGATGAGGTTTTTTGCGGAGAAAGCCGGACTTGAGTTCATACTTGACCATCTCATCAGGTTGTATCGGTCTTTCCATCAACGAGGATTGCTAACCTTGAGGGATCGCTCGTTCACGCCAATCTTTGTTGACGATGATGAAGGTGGAGATCGAAGGTAGGCCAGTTGGTTTGTCCGAGTCAAGCCGATCGATGTCATCTCCGAGGAGTTCCTGCCATTCCTCGATGGGTAGAATTACGCACGTAAGTGAGGAGCTTTGTTGTTCCTTCAGTTTTCGTTCATAGCAAAAAATCGGCCAAGAAATCAATATTATTCCGTTTGTCAGCAACTTCATGGTCGCTGGGTCAAGCTCACGATCTACCCGGCTAGGTTCAGAGGTTGGTGACTCATTCGTCTTGCAATGAACGCAGGGTGCGAGCTACGTCTCGTATCAGGTAGGCAGTGGATCATCAATGTATGTGTGTATGTTGCTTTTCTTTTCTGCCGATATGTTCCTGATGCGGTATTTTCCCATCTCATCTGTGCTGGGCTAAGCCGTATCGTATCTTGCTGGTAATGGATTGATTCTTGAATCTTGCTTGGTTTAGGCAGGTAAGTGTTAAGAGGCTCTTGTTGGCTTTCATTAGGTATACATAGGTACACATAGGACTTTCTTGCAATACATAGTGGTTG
>MU713064.1:156285-258716 GCA_026770625.1 Nicotiana glauca
CAAAGTCAGTAGTACTAGGGCCTTCGAGTTGGAATTTCCAACTATAAACAAGTGTAGCGAAGTCACCTCCATTCTCGATTTCTATTGCGACAGAGGGAGGTATCATAATAGAGTAAAAATCACGATTAGAGTCAGTCCGGATAAAAGGAAGAATCCAATCTCCTTCTTCCTGATCTTATTGGCCTTACAGCGGGCCTAAGAGCAAGGAAGTCTCAACTATTGTTTTTGTAGATATCGGGCGGTTTCTCAGGGCGAGGTAGCAGTTTCCCAGAGAAGAGATGGAATTATCAGCTTCTAAGCCGAGAGACGACAGCAGCAAGAGGATTTGGGACCCATAATGCGAAGGAGATGATTGTGGTGCTGGCCGGGCTTGTATTTTTTAGGATGGGGCATCACCCAAGTCAGCAACCCCCGGGATACCTATTTCTCAGTGAGCGGCTCCCTAGAATGAGTATATTATGTCCGGAGCCGGTTCTTCTAGGGTTGCAAGAGCGGTATTATCAGGAATGTGTTCTAATTTAGGGAAAACTTGCCATCTTCATTTTGCGGTGAGTTCGCGCATAATTCTCGTATAGCCTACGTCTTTCTCCCCTCATTGAATTTTTCCTGCACAGGCCTGTGATAGGCTCAAGTCCGAGTTGCTTCGTCAAAAGGCCAAGTTCTAGAGGGTTCGGAATGAGGGAGAATCCCTTAGGCTTCTTTGCAAAGAAAAAGATGTTGAGCTGCAACATTCGCGATATGAGGCATATTGGAGCTCGAACTTTGAGAGTTATTTGATGGAGCAGGTAATTTCTCGCAATGCGTTCTTTGCTTCTTTTTAATTTTTAAGGCTAAATTCTTCTTGACTTGTTAGCTGGAAAAAAAGACAGAGGCCTTGGACTACCTCAAGGGTGAGGTAAACTGTGTCAAGGCAGCCTACGAGGAACTAAGGGGCCAGGTGCAGGGTCAAACCTTGGAGGAGGTGAGTGCTTCAGCCAAGATTCCTACTTTTGAGGCCCAGCTAAACTTGACCCAAAATAACGCCAAGGTTCAAGTAGATATGATCAAGAAACTGGAGTCTAAACTATCGAAGGCAGGGGCGAGATAGTTATTGCCCGGATGGAAGTGGCACTGAGCCAAACTAGGGCGGATCATGTGATGGCGGTTTGTATAAAGGAGGCTGCAGATGCCCAATTCGAGTTGAGGCAAGTCCTTTATCGTGAGAAGAGGATCGAGGAATATGTTCGTTGTCGGTCCCGGAGAGAAGTGTTCAAGGAAGTCGGAGCGAGAGCCTTTATTCTCTCGGAGGAATTCGTACTTTTGAGGCCCAGCTAAACTTGACCCAAAATAACGCCAAGGTTCAAGTAGATATGATCGAGAAACTAGAGTCTAAACTATCGAAGGCAGGGGCGAGATAGTTATTGCCCGGACGGAAGTGGCACTGAGCCAAACTAGGGCGGATCATGTGATGGCGGTTTGTATAAAGGAGGTTGCAGATGCCCAATCCGAGTTGAGGCAAGTCCTTTATCGTGAGAAGAGGATTGAGGAATATGTTCGTTGTCGGTCCCGGAGAGAAGTGTTCAAGGAAGTCGGAGCGAGAGCCTTTATTCTCTCGGAGGAATTCGTACTTTTGAGGCCCAGCTAAACTTGACCCAAAATAACGCCAAGGTTCAAGTAGATATGATCGAGAAACTAGAGTCTAAACTATCGAAGGCAGGGGCGAGATAGTTATTGCCCGGACGGAAGTGGCACTGAGCCAAACTAGGGCGGATCATGTGATGGCGGTTTGTATAAAGGAGGTTGCAGATGCCCAATCCGAGTTGAGGCAAGTCCTTTATCGTGAGAAGAGGATTGAGGAATATGTTCGTTGTCGGTCCCGGAGAGAAGTGTTCAAGGAAGTCGGAGCGAGAGCCTTTATTCTCTCGGAGGAATTCGCTCAAGCAAGGGCGGACAAGCGCGATGATCGTTCATTCATTTTAGAGGGCGATCTTGATGAGTTGTAACTCCTTTGCACAAAATATAGCTCCTACTATTTTGTATCTTGGTCTACGACCCACGCAGAGCATGCTTGTAGATGCAGAATCTTTGTGTCGTGTGTAAGGAGAATTTCAAAGCGTTATTCTTTTTGTACCTTTTTTCTGTCATTGCTCTTTATCGTGTAGATTGGTTTGTGGGATCGGTCCCTGAGGCGTGCTATGTCTCAAACTCTGATTGGCCTTCTGGCTTTTTCCCGCCTTCATGGGTAGAGGGTGATGACCCTATGTGCTCCTGGACTAAAACGTTATTGTGGGCGCGTGGCCTAGGGATTTGTCCCAACAGTTGATAGCGTCGTCGGGGCAGTGCTTTTAGGAATATGGTGAATGAATTGCCCTCGGGTTCATTCTCGAGTTGCATTGCGATTTGAGCTGTAATCGAACCCTTAAATTTCATCTGAGTTTTTGGCCAGCGATGGTGACCTTCCGCATTGCTAGGCCATCGGGACCTTTTAGTATGAGGCCCAGAGGCATGCTTATTTGGCGATAGTGGCACTTACACTGTTTGGTCATAGAGACCTTTTGATATTAGGCCCGGAGGCTTTGCTTAGTTTAACTATTTTGGATCCGGTCTCCGAATTAGGTTACGATTCGAGCTCTCTTTAATCCTCAAGTTGTCAATTTTCAATTTTGATGGTCATAGAGACATTTTGGTGTGAATCCTAGAGGCTTTGCTTAGCCGGCGACAATGGCAGTTATGCTATTTGATGTGAGGCCCAGAGGATTTTGTAGGCTTTGTTTTCCTCTCGTTAATGTCTTATCGATTATTTTACCTGACCCGTTATCGCTTCCAAAAAAACCTCGATTTCATGTCATAATCGGCGATGTTTTGAGCACCTCGGAAGGTTAATAGCCCATAGGTGGAGTAGATCGATGCTTTTTCGCCTGTTGAGGGAAGCATGTGTTTTAACGGTTCTTTCCGAAGTAGATTCGAAGGATTTTTTAGCAACAGTCGGGCATCCCCGAGTCGCATTTTTAGGCTGTAGTAGCCGTTTCGACCGTAATCGTGTGCATTTGGCCGGGGGTATTTTATATCCCCGAGAAGAAGTTTTAGGCATCCACACCGAGGGTATGCCCTTTAGGGATTCTTACAAATATGACGTGTAGCCTAAACTGCGATATTTTTCATGCCTGTTGAGGTCTTACAATTTTCCATGCCTGTTGATTCTTACAGTTTATCGTGCCTGTTGAGGTCTTACAATTGATCATGCCTGTTGAGGCCTTATAGTTTATCATGCCTGTTGAGATCTTACAGTTTGTCATACCTGTTGAGGTCTTACAATTTAGGGAAAATAGATCTGTTTTTGGCGAGGCTGCCCGTTGAGGTCTTATGATTTTGGATTTCCCAGTGCGTGGCGATTGGCGATAGTCTCTGAGTCATCGAGTTCACTTGAAGATAGTTTCTCGTGAGCTTGGAGCTATTTTCTGGAGGCTTGGTGAGCCTGGAGTTCCGACCCTGGGTCGTGCAAGTTGTCGAATTGCTCATGGTGAGTCTCCGAATATATTAGATCATTATAGGACTAAATACCACCTTTTTTAGCTTTGGGGCCATATTGCAAGGGCTTTGTGAGCCCGGAACCCTGACCCTGGGGTCACGAGGGTGCAGAATTGATTAAGTCTCCGAGAGTTTCGGGATGTATTTGATGTAGAGGTTTTTTGCTGAGGATAAGAAGAAATATTTTTCTTCGAAGCGTTGAATGGTTGGAAAATATTCTTTATTTCTTAGAGAAAATATAAGTTGTAAATACATGTTGTTCTATTGTCATGAGTCTAGTCTGCATCGGTGTGACTCTCTGATTATCTAACGTGCTTGTATGGTCCCAGATTGGAAAATAGAGAGAGAGATTGTGGACTTGTTGGTTCCCTTCCTTGGGGATGTGCAATCCTACTAATAATCTTGTTGGCCGAACCCTCTTCCTGATAGAAACCTGATTGAGGAAAGAAAGCCAGGCAGCCCCATGGCAGCTACGAATCCTCGAACAAGATCCACAACTACTGAATGCCTTGGCTTCCTGCCTGCATATAGATTAGTAACAAGAAAAGAAAAAGGGAAATGATAAAAGGATGTTGCGTTCCTAGGAGTATGCCCCTTGGCAGTTGTATTCCTCATTTGAGTGTAACACCTGTCATGGGCGTAAGGCGAGTAATCTCCTTCTGTCGCTTGTAGTCAGATGCTTTGGCTCCACGTATGTCATGGAGTTTGACACCTTTGGAGAAGTAGAGCCGGGTCGTGTCCCAAGCGACATACTGTAATTGTCTGTACAAAGTGTCCACATCTTTTGTTACCCGACGTATTAGCCCGAGCTCGGGCAGGCCGCACAGAGGGAGTAATTTGGATGTTGCGGAAACCGCCATTGGGCACATATTAGCGGTCCGGCACGAGGGCAACATTGGTCGGGACTGTCCTATTGGCTTTGGCCCGACATTGTCGATACAACTTTGGCTGATATACCTGTAGTTATTAATGTTGTTTTATTTGAAAATCAGCTCGAACGGAAGAAAGGATTACCAATAAGCTAATACGATGCCTATGTGGAGTCTCGGTGTCCTTTTTCCTCGATCGAGAGGGTGTGCTCGGGGAATACACCCCGAGATCGTCCCTTTCTGGCAGCGGGCACTTGGATTCTATGTTCTACGGATCTTAGCAGGGTACTGCCATCCTTTAACGGTTGTGAAGACATGCCGCAGCTTGCTGGGTCTGCTTTGTTCGATTTCCCCTTGTCCGTTGAGCTGGATCCGGGTTCGCTTTCTTGGCGATGCTTTGTGGTCACCTTTGTTGTATGGCATAGTTGCTACTCTCTTGAGTCTGTAACTCCGAACATTTTTTGACTCTCGTGGTGGGCAATAGTTTCCTTCAAGGGATTTTGGTTGAATAGGTCAAAGCCACCCGTAGTTCCCGGCTTTACTTATGGTGACCACTATGTTTGGAACTGCAACGTTGAAATCGAACTTTATCGGGTGAGGTTTCCTTGCCGGTTGCATTTCGTTGAATCTGGTATCATTGGGGGTTCCTCGAAGGTGTTGTCATTCGGCCACCGCCTTGTTGTTGCGAGATGCACTATTCCTCGAATTATTTCTTCCGTTCGCGCCATGTGTATGATGACTCCATTCGTCCAGTGTCGGCTTCTCTGTTGGGGATCTACCTAGATATGCCCATCCAGCGGGGGTCTCTGGAGTGTTAACCACAACTCTGACTTGGGTCCGATGTTGGGTGCTAGTATATGACCAAGCCTCGACCAGATATTCGACTGAGCTTTGCTCGAATTGCTCCGGAGCTGCCGCGTACGCTTTGTTTGGGTTTTCGGCGTAGGCCCGTGCCACCCTACTATTCGGGATCGGGAGTGGTCCCTTTTGTCTTGTCAGATAGTGGGGCACGAATTCCCATGATATTTTGTTTTTTCTTCTTTTCCCAGCCTTCAGTTTGTTGAGCTCTTCTAGCATTATTTTGATGGCGTCGACACATGCTTCAACAGATCGCAATAGTATGGTGAGTGAGTTACAGAAATTGGATTTCGAACAATGATGCCGCATCGTGGTTTCTTCCAGGGGAATTTCTTCAAATCTCCTCATCATGACGGGCCCGAGTTCTCCATTTTGGGGGTCGTCGTTCTTGAACGGGCGTGCGTGAGTGGTGATGTACCTATGAGGACTTGGGGTCCTGTCATCCCAGGGAATTTTGTTGTTTCGGACTTCTGTAAAATGAGTCCCGGGATCGTATCTTCGGGAGACAGTTGCTGTAGGAGCCCCCGCGAGCGTGACTCAATCTTTTCAATAATGTCCTCTAACATCCTTACCATTATAGGATAGGTCGTTGGTTCGTCATTGCCCGATACCTTGGATACTGGCTCGGAGCGAGTAGATATTTTGGATGCTATCGTGCCAAGAGTCTCCGAGCGGCTCTATAGCTAAGAGATAGCCAAATGCTGTTCCTGCAACATTTCAAAAATAACACGAAGATAAAATTCCCGTTCTACCGGTGCTAGGATTTTTTGGGTTTCCTATCGGTTAGTGTGTTGTGTGTCGTCGTCGAAGTGCAAGACTTCGTTACCTCGCTGTGCAACGTGTGAATCCATATCCACTCGAACCGATCTGGATGCGTTACCGGGGTCCTGCTGTGTTGTTCCAGCCATTAGGATAGCCACATTGTTTTCCTTACAATTTACGGGGTTATCGTCCTCGATTTTCCATATTACAATTTACGGGGTTATTTTTAGCCCTACGATGGGCACAAACTGTTTACCGTGAAAATGGTAACAACAATTAAATTTGTAAATGTGATTCTAAAAATATGTGATCTATTCCCGAGCTAGTTTGAAAGGGTGATTAGTTCTAAATATGGAGTAAAATAGTATAGAATGAGCTAGCCAAAGCGATAATCGAACCAGTCAGGGACAATCTCGGGCTTAGGACAAGCCAATAGATACCACGGGGCCAGGCCTTGAGCCTACCTCGGGCCTATCGAAGGTAACCTTATCAAGGGTAATCCGGAAGGGGATAACAGATAAGTATGTGAATACAAGGTTGTATACCGTCAATCTTGAGCTAAATGACAAAGAATAAATAAAGAACAATAAAATGCTAGGGCGACCTCGGGGTCGAAGAACATTGATAATTTAGAAGAAAGAGGAGGAAAGATATTATTGCTTATTGGAGAAGTGGAGCAACATCCATCCTTTACAAGGTGGGGTGAGTCCCCCTTATATAGGCGAGGGAACTCAATAAAATATGCATATATTATTTACAAGAGTAGAAAGATGGGACAGCCTATCGCACGTCATCTCAGTAGGTTACAGATAGACCGGCCCCGTTAGGTGTAGCCATGTGCTTCGGAGACATCTTTTCTCACCCTAACCTTGGGCCTTGCTTCCTTTGATTTGGATCTCGATGAACCCCGAGGTTGAGAACTCGCATATAGCCTTCCATCCTCGGGGTCTCGAGGGAGGCTTCCCAAATTGTCTTGATAGCTAAAATCCAATCTTCTGATTTTTACCGCGTACATGATCGTTAGTAGGTGTGCTAGAGCTTGTTGGAGACTGCAAGGTATCCGTACTATTCTGTTTGTATGCAAGGGATTCACCCTCTTACTTCATTTCTAATGTTAATGTATTCCAAACAGTATTGTACTCTTAAGACTTGTTATGTATTCCTTGTAGAGCTTAGGACTCAATATTACCAAATTTTGAGAAGTTGGTTGTTGTATCCATGTTTTGCGGTATTATCATATTTCATAGTTTATATTAAATTAAAATTTGTTATATCTTGATTGATATTGTTATATGATAGGCTTACCTAGTCTTAGGAGCTAGGTGCCATCACGACCCCTGTGGAGGAATTTAGTTCATGAAAATTTGGTATTAGTGCTCTTGGTTTATACGTTCTATGAGTCATAAGCAAGTTTAGTAGAGTCTTGCAGATCGGTATGGAGTCTGTACTTGTCTTTGAGAGGCTACAGAACTACAAGGAAAATTCACTTCTTTCATTCCTTATCATGAGGATTTACTGATTTCAGATTTAGAGCCTTTATGTTTATAATATCTCGCAGATGGTGAGGATACGTGCTTCAGTTACTAAAGTTGTCTCACCCACCGCCAGTATTTCCAAATGTTTCGGCAGAGGCCGAGCATGTGCCATAGTGAGGGGCTGGCTAGGCCCATGACTGAGGAGCCACTAGTAGCTCTGTCTAGGGAGCAGACACCTACTGCTAGACCTAGACTTCAGGAAACCTTGGTGCACTTTTTGAGCATGTTTGGGGCTTTGGATTAGGCAGGGTCGATCCCTGTTGTACCAGCTACTTGACAATCTGGGGAGGGGTCCAAACTCCCGATACACATAATCCAGAACAACATGCTCATGTTGATCAGGCTCTGGGTGTTATACCGATGCAGCACGTGATTGTTGTTCAGCCCAAGGTTGGACCAACGATGTCACTTTAGGAGCAGAATACATTGGGGAGGTGCTAAAAAAATCATCCTCCTCATGTATGCGTCGGGGCTTCATAGGATGCACAGGGTTTCTTAGACCAGTGTCACTGTAACCTGCATGCCATGTGTTTGGCGGAGTTGAGTGAGGTCGACCTTACCACTTTCCAGCTGATGGGGATGACATATAGATGTTGGCAGACATATGAGGTGAGTAGGGCAGCTAGCATAGCGTCACTTACTTGGTCCTAGATCACTGATCTATTCTTTAGAGAGTTTATTCCATAAACCCGCAAGGATGAGTTGCGCACCGAGTTCAAGCACTTACGCCAAGGAGTATGACTATGTTCGAGTATGCTATGAGGTATATAGAGTTATTTTATCATTCATCAAATTTGGGACTCGTTTATAGCCTCAGATTTAGGATGGTATGGGAGTTGGAGACTGAGACTCTTTTGCATCAGGTTGTGGAGATTTCTAGGAGGTTTGGAACGTATCCATGGGAAGGAAATTAAAGGTGGTATAGACAAGCTCAAAAACCTCAAGTTATTGGAGGGTTTGGTGGTTCCCACTCTTCGGTTATAGCACGTCATGGCAGAGGCTTTGTCAGTCGACCAGCTCAGCACACACTTAAGGTTACCTATAGTGCACCAAAAAACTAGGGACCTTAACATCGGACAGCCATCTTTCAGTGAAACTTCTGCACGGGGTTCCTACAGCAATTATTCCAGCCGTCTTGGGTAGAGTCAATACTGGTAGCTATGCAACAGCCTTATTAGTCATTTTTAATTCTAGCTTTCTGTTTTACATTTTGAAACTTCGAGTAGGTTCACTTGATGTTTTATAACTTGAGTGTATGGCTAGTTTTGATCTCCGAGAGATTCGGATTACTTTTGAAGAAGAATTTTCATTTTAAAAGCTTTAAGTTGTTGGAGTTGACAACATTTGACTTTTGAGTAAGACCTCGGATTTGCGATATGATAGTTTCGGTAGTTTCTTACCATTATTTTTTATTTGTACATATATTTTGTTCATGTCTCGGGTGACCTAAGGTTACATTGGTGCCTATAGTCGAAAGTAAAAAATATGTACTTTAGAATTGAAAGATATGTTTTTTTGATGATTGATTATTTATCTTGATAATATTTGTAGTATTTTATGTCAGTTAGTGTTAGGCATACGGACTTGTTGGTATGGCTGGATGGGGTCCCGAGGGGCTTGAGCGAGTTTTAGGATGTTTTGGATGATTTCTAGAAGTTGTCCTATTCAGCTGTTGTTGTTATCGCATTTGCGATGACATATGTGTAAATGCAAAGGTCGCATTTGCGAATGTCATCTCAGATTTGCAAAAAAGGGTGGAAGCTCATAGCGCCGCATTTGCGATGTTGTGGTTTCCAATTGTGAAGGTTACGTTGCATTTGCCACTAGGTAGTCTCAGGAGGGAGTTCGCATTTACAATTACTTAGACGCATTTGCGATTATTTTGTTCGAATTTGCGATATCTGCATCTAGATTAAGAAGGATTTCGGGATTGGGTTGTTATTTTCCTTTTTTTCGAGATCTAGGCTTCGTAAAGAGGCAATTTTTGAGAGTATTTTCTTACAACTTCTATGGTTTTGATTGTTTTGTGGAGAATTTATGAGGAAAATTGTACTGGGTTGTTAAACCTTTTTATATAATGAGGTTAGTGGCTTTCCTAGCTTTGGTTTGAGGGAATTTTTTGTAATATAATGTAATTGGCTACATGTGAGGGTGATGCATAGGCAAGGTGACGAGCATATATGCATGTGATAGGATTATTCATACTCTAGGTAGATTACATGCTTCTTTATGTCTTGTTTGAACTTGAGATCTTCTTGAGTCATATTTCATTTGCTTCTATAAATATAAGCATATAATTTTCCATTCTAGAAATAATGTTCAAACATACGGCATCTTAATAGAGAAACAACAACCACCCAGTATAATCCCATAAGTGGGGTCTGGTACGCAGCCTTACCCTTACTCGGGAAGGGTAGAGAGAATTTTTCCGATAGACCATCGGCTAAAGAAGGTGAGAGAAGACCTGATAGAATTTAATAGCAAGATAAATAATTAGAAAACTAAATCGAAGATAGCAATAGAGAATATGAAAGGGCTACCAATAACAAGTAATAGAAAGATAACTTATTTAGAAAACTAATTCCAAGAAAGAAAACGAGAATATGAACGAAATATTGTTAGGAAACTACGAAATTACCTATGGCATGTAACAATGGAGTGTGACATGCGAACTAAGGAAAAAGGGGTATCGTACTTGCACTAATACTATCGATCTAGGGAAGACAAAAGGCAATGCATGACTGATAAGTTGGTATTTTACCAAATTATGATGTCTTTAAGCTTAGATTTTTGCTATGTTTGAGTGAATTCATGTGTTTCATGTCGTTTACTTCTCTATTATAGGTTGTATGTGATTTATAGGTGATCTTGAAGAAACTAATCTTGAAGAAACTAAGTGAAAACGAATCAAAAAGAAACTGAAAGAAGAAAATATGGGAAATGGCCTCAGATGTCGCAATTGCGACATAGCTGGGAATTGAAAACAAAGAAGTCGTTGCAAATGTGAGAAATGACTTTGCAAATGCAAAGTAAAGCCTATCAATCAGTGTTCGCAAATGTGAAAAAGGACTTTGCAAATGCGAAGTCAAACAAGGCAGTCAACCTTCGCAAATGCGAAGGACAACAGGTAAGTCAATGTTCCAAATGCGAAGATCGCGCTTCGGCTCTGAGTACTTCTATAATTTCACATTTTTTTGCCCCAAACCATTTAATACTCGACTTAGCTCATTTGTAAAATATCTTTGGCTTATTTTCAGTCCTTAGACTAGAGAGAAACAAGTTTTAGAAGCTAGGGTTCTTGCATACACTTGGGTCTTGAAGCTTTGTAGTTGTTGGTTGAGAATTTCTTATCCATTTATGTTCATTTTTCCATTTCTTGCTTTGTATTGTATATCTAAGTGTTTAATATTTATTTCAATACTTGAATCTTGTTTATGGGAATATTCATATTTAAAGTGTGGATTAAATATTTTGTTATGCTTATGTACAGAATGATTTTATTTATTATGACGTGAGTTATTGTTACTTTAATTAATCTTGTTCTTTAATGTTTCCAAATGGATTAGCTAACATAGGACTCTCCTATTAACTTCGAATTAATTTTTGGAATGATTATTTGGGGTTGGAAAAGATTAATTAACAAGAAATTGAGGCTTTAACCCTCATTTTATAGATTCTACCTAGGGATAGGATTGAAATACTTGTAGCCATAATTGAGTTTGCTTAATATCTTAATTATTTTAGGGATAATTCAATTTGGAAGTCTTGTTAGTCTTTAGAAGAAGCTAAAAGAGAATTATTACCCGAGGCTAATTAACATAAACTCACTCATATTTGTAAAAACGAGAAATACATTGGATCGTTACTTGAGTGTAATTCCCCGTGTATCCATGCTGGTATCCATTTATCATTTCACTTGCTTTCTGGGTTAGTTTATATTTTCGCATTTAGTTAAAAATGTTGTCTCAAAAACTATTCTAAGTGTTTTGCATTGCATAACAAGTGATCGTTATCTTATACGCCTAATCACCTATATATTTTTCTCTATGTGATTTGATCCCTACTCATAGTGGATTTGGACGTCATCAAAATTGGCGTCATTACCGAGGAAACATTCACAACTTTGAACAGGCCAGACCATTTGGATTTGAGTTTGTCCGAAAAAAACTTGACTCTTGAGTTGAAGAGTAAGACCAAGTCATCATATTTGAATTCCCGCTTCAAAATCTTCTTTTCATGAACAAACTTTATTCTTTCCTCTATACATGGCTGCACTCTCATAGGAATGGAGACGGAATTCTTCAATCTCAACGAGTTGTGTCTTTCTATGGTTAGTAGTTTCGGCCCAATAAAGATTCAACTTTTTCAGTGCCCACATGGCTTTGCGTTCAGGATCCACTGGAAAGTGACATGTCTTACCAAAAACCAATAGGTATGGTGAGGTGCCGGTGGGAGTCTTAAATGTTGTGCGATATGCCCAGAATCCATCACCTAGTTTCCTTGACCAGTCAGTCCTGTTTGCATTAACCATTTTTAATAGGATATTTTTATCTAACTGTTAGAAACGTCAACATGGCCACTTGATTGAGGATGATAAGGGATGACCACCATATGCTTGACTCCGTATTTTTCGAGTAGCCTGGTGAAAGCCGTGTTGCAGAAGTGAGAACCACTATCACTGAGGATGGTCCTTGGGGTACCAAACAACGTAAATATGTTCTTATTCAAGAAAGCGGTTACACTCTTTTCCTCATTGTTAGGCAAGGCGATTGCCTCGACCCATTTGGAGACATAGTCCACTGCCACGAAGATATATGTCATTCCATATGAGCTTACAAAAGGACCTATGAAGTATATCCCCCACAAATCAAATATCTCAACCTCCATTACAAAGTTCATACGCATCTCATGTCTTGTAGAAATTGACCCTTTCCTTTGACATTGATAACATGCCTTGACCATTTGATTTGTGCCTTGGTAGATCGATGGCCAATTGTATCCGCATTCAAGCACTTTTGCCGCAGTTCAGTTTGCTCCATGATGGCTCCCAACCGGGGAGTCATCATATGCTTTGAGATTTTTTAGTACCTCATCATCTGGAACACAACGCCGAATGATGTTGTTAGCACAAATATGGAACAGAAAGGGTTCCTCCCAATAGTATTGCCTACACTCCTGCAAGAATTTTTTATTTTGATAAGCTTCCAACCCGTCGTGAATAATGTCACTAACCAAGAATTTAGTGATGTCAGCATACAAAGCAGCAAAGGTGCTAGACAATGCCAATATGTGCTCATAAGGAAACGCATCATTAATTTCAAGATCTTTTTTGGGTCTCCCTACCTCTTCAATCATAGATAAGTGATCCGCAACTTGATTCTATGTCCATTTCTGATCCTTGAATTCAAATTCAAAATCTTGTAACAAAAGAACAACCTAATAAATCTTGGTTTAGCATCCTTCTTCCCCATAACATTGCGGAGAGCAGCATGATCGGTGTAAATTATCACTTTGGATCCCAACAAATAGTCCCAGAATTTTTCAAAATCATAGACAATGGCAGGCAGTTCTTCCTTCGTCACAATATAATTCATTTGTGCGCCATTGAGTGTCATGCTTGCATAGTAGACATGATGAAGGATATTCTTATGTCGTTGACCAAACAACCCCTAATAGCTACTCTATTGGCGTCATACATGAGTTCAATTGTAAGGGGCCAATAAGTTGTGACAATAATAGGTGATGTGGCGAGCCTTGCTTTCAATTCCTCAAAAGCTTTGACACATTTCTAATCAAAGTCAAACTTTACATCTTTTTCAAGGAGCTTATACATGGGATTTGCAATTTTTGATAAGTCCTTGATAAAATGCCAATAAAAACTAGAATGTCCCAAAAAGCTCTAAACACATTTACCGAAATGGGAGAGGCAACATGGAAATGATTTTGATCTCTGACCGATCAACCTCTTTACCTTGTTTGGAAATTTTGTGGCCCAAAATGATACCCTCGTCCATCATGAAGTGGCATTTTTCATAATTTAGCACAAAGTTTGTTTCCTCGCATCTTTTGAGAACTTGACGAAGGTTATTAAGGCAATGCTCAAAGGAGTCACCCACTACAGAAAAATCATCCATGAGCACCTCTAAGAAATCTTCTAGCATGTTAGAAAAGATTGACATCATGCATTTCTAGAAAGTACCCGGAGTGTTGCATAGCCTAAATAGCATCCGGCTAAAAGCAAAAGTTCCATACGTGCATCTGAATATTGTCTTCTCTTGATCTTCTAAGGCGATGTTGTTTGGTTATAGCTAGAATACCTATCCAAGAAGTAATAGATGACCTTCTCGCTAGCTGATCAAGCATTTGATCAATAAAAGGCATAAGGAAATGGTCCTTACAAGTAGCATTGTTTAGCTTACGGTAGTCCATGCAAACACTCCACCCGGTCACTGTTCTAGTTGGGATGAGCTCATTTTTGTCATTTTCAATCACTGCCATACCTCCTTTCTGTGGCACATATTGCACCGACTTACCCAAGAACTATCGGCAATGGGGTAGACTACCCCGACATCTAACAATTTTATGATTTCCCTCTTCACCACCTCTTTCATGGAAGGGTTTAACCTTCTTCGATGCTCCACGCTAGGTTTGATATCTTGCTCCAATTGTATCTTGTGCTAAAAAATTCGGCTAGAAATCCCTCGGATATCTGCTATTGTCCACCTAATGGCATGTATGTGCTCCCTCAAGATATTCAACAGTTGTTCTGCAAATCATTCAACAAATAAGAAACTATCACAGGTAGAATGTTGAGAACAAGATCCATCCTATTAGTTGCGAAAATTTGCTCTACGAGTAGTTTCTCTTTTAGGATCTCAACCTGTTGCCTGAGATCTGCATTTTCTTTTGTCAGACATGCAACCTCTACATTTGAAGAACTGGAGGACCATGGCACCTCTTGATCCTGACTTAGCTAAGACTCTAGAATGGCATTCCTTGCCTTCAACTTCCTAATCTCCTCAGTAGCACTGTTCTGGGCATTGATAAGCTATGAGATCATTGAAATTCTTCCTACCCTTCTACCTTTTTCAACACATTCACATTCCTCTAGTGTAGTTTACGTGAAGGTTTGCTTCTTGGTCCCTATATTAGGCCGTCCTAAGGGCATATTAAAGAACTTGAAGACATGCATGAGAAGAATTACATAGGGAAGACCATGAGTCCCATCTGTGATTCCACCTTTTGCATGTGCTTAATCATTATGGCTAGAAAATTAACATATCGAAAACCATCCAGTGATTCTATTAGATACAGATTAGGCTTGGATGTGATATATATCCTCTCAGCACGAGGTAGCAGCACCTTGTTTACCAACTAAAATAGGAGCTGATACACATGAAGCAAGGCTTTTTTATGCACTCATTCCCCCTGCTGGACTGCTCCCTCCTTTACTATAGCATGCCTAAAGTTTGAGCCACGAACATCTTTAAGAGAAGACATACCATCAGCAGGAACCTTAAGTATGTTTCCGAGTAGAGCAGAGTCCAAAACAATGTCAACTCTATTGACCAGCACATAGATATGGTTAGATTCAACAGTGAAGAGGTCGGCATAAAAACTTTGGACCTCATCCTCATAAACCTTGGGCACATCCACTTTGAATAGATGTCCCTACTATTGAAATTCGACAATTTCAAGGATTTTCCTTATGACGATCAACTCATATGTCTCTGAGTCAATATGCAACCCTATAGGACTTTCTTGTACCTTAACCTTTCTTTACTAGACACATTTTCACGTTTCACATTATTCACAAAACCGGGTTCCTTCGCATTCTCAATTTTTCTTTTTTTAAGATTCACACTACACTTACCCTTTCCACTTGATTTCACTAGAATATCATCATCAGACTGTGACTCTTTAGCCACCACTTGCTTCAACTTGTCACTACTTTTCACTTACAGGAATGTTCTTGTAATAAACAATCTCTCCATCCTTCACTAGCCTCTTTTTCTTCTTCTTTCTACTCCTTTTATTCTTCTACAGGGCAGATCAATAGTCTCATTTGTCTTCAACCTAGTGGTAGGTTACTTAGGAGAGGGCTCAGGAGTGGCTACTGGCCTCCTTCTGGCAATGAACGCATCTAGAGCAATATTATCCTAATCTTCTTCATTAGTGGACCTCATTGCAAGAGCCAAAACTTCCAAATTCTCAACATCAAAGTGGGGATAAGGAGCAGGATCGAAACTGACTTGGGAAGAAGATTCCTAACATGTTTCCTCAGAAGAGGGGTAAGGCCCTTCAAGAGAGTCCTAATAGTCTCTTCTGGTGCAGGTTCTGCAAAGAGCACATCGTTTCTTCTCCCACTAATGACTGATTCTCTTCCCCTGAGTCATAAGCATAGTAGAGGTGACCCCATACACTATTTCTTCAGCAGATATGGCCAATATGTCATCTCTCTCTTGAGATTCCATGGGTGCAACAAACTCTGAGACGGAAGTACCTGTAGACTGATCAATACTATCCTTAGTAACCTTTTCTGCCCTCTAGTCTCAATATTTGCTTTGTCATGTGAGGCGACAGAAATGAGATAATATCGAGTTTCTAGGTTTTTGAGTTCTCAACACTTAGGTGGAAAGAAGGATCTGAGAGAGTGGTGAGAGAGACAGAGGGAGAAGGAGAATTAGGTGTGGGTGCTTCAATTTCAACAGTGGTGGAAAGGGGAATGTTGAGAGGTATTTCATTGGAAGTAGAAAAGTCGAGGGTTTTCTCAGGAGATGTGGGAAGGGTTCTTTGATTTTCAGCCATGGCAGATGATCAGTTTTGAAAGTTCTAGAGAGGCTGAGAGAGAGAGAGAGAGATGATCATTCAAGGTTTGTAGATGAGAGTGTTTTAAGGAAGAAGAAGGCAATTATGAGGGAGAAAGAAATGGGTTCAGAAACGACGGTAGATTTTTGGGAAGATGCAATATTTTTAAGGGAAGTTAAGGGATTTGAATGAAAAGACGTGACATACAAGGCCTGAAAAGGTTGATGACGTGGCACTTAACATTTTGTTTCTTTTTAATATATGTATGAGAAAAGCACGAGACTACTAACCTATGGTACAAGAACCAGGTTCTTGATCAGTCTTTCAAAAATTCTCCACCCTTTTATACTGCTAATGTAGTGCTTTTGCAGCTTCAATAATCATTATACAGGTCTACCTCCAACGATATTGAAGTGAGTTAGACTTGGCCGGAAAACACTTTAGCTAATTTTACCTGAATGTGACTTTCATAGCCATATGGTAGGATCAGGTTCTCAATTAAGCTTTATTAGCCCCAGTTGTAGCCTATTTCTCTCAAAATGTTCTCTACCCAGTGCTTTGGAAAAGATATATGAATTTGGTCTTATTTACTACAGAGCTTCATGCAGATAAGCCCCTTCTCCACATTGTCTATGAGAAAATGATGTCTAACATCAATGTTCTTGGTTCTTTTATATTGGATTGGGTTCTTGGCCATGTTGAGAGCACTTGTGTTGTCACATATAAGAGGCACACAGTCAGTGTACACACCAAAATCTTCCAATTGTTGTTTGATCCATAGGAGCTGGGCATAACACAAAGCTGCAACAACATATTCTGCTTCACTAATTGAAAGAGCAACTGAATTCAGCTTCCTTGTTCCCCTTGAAATGAGGCATGATCCTAAAAAGTGAGTCTTTTTCAGATGTGTTTTTCCTGTCCATAAGATAACCTACATAATCAGCATCAGCAAACCTAATAAGATTAAAATTGTCACCTGAAGGGTAGTACAGGACCATGTCTTGTGGTCCCTTAAGATATTTTAAAATTCTCTTGGCAGCCTTCAAATGAGATTCCTTGGGATTTGACTGAATCTTTGCACACAGTCCCACACTAAAGACAATATCTAGCATGTTGGTAGTGAGATAAAAAGGAGTTCCACCAATGCCTCTATACATGGTTTGATTTACTAGAGATTTAGATTTATCCATGACCAGTCGAATAGCAGTGGCAATCTGAGTGTCAATAACTTTTGATCCTTCCATATCAAATCTCTTCAAAAGCTCCTTGATATATTTATGTTGATTGATGAATGTTCCCTTTGTGAACTGCCTCATTCTCATCTCAAGCTCACTTCCCATGAGTTTGCAAATTCCTCACATAGTGAATCAGTTATCGCCCGAAAAATAATATCATCAACGTATACTTGAACAATGAGTGGGTTCCTCCCTCGTTTCTTCAGAAATAAAGTGTTGTCAATTTTTCCTCTTGTAACGCCATTTTCTTAGAGAAACTTTGACAATCCTTCATTCCAAGCTCGAGGAGCCTGCTTCAACCCATATAGTGCCTTGTCCAATTTGAACACATGATCAGTATGTTCATGACATTCAAAACTCGGAGATTGCTTTACATAGACTTCTTCTTTGAGGAAACCATTCAGAAATGCACTTTTGACATACATTTGGAGCGGAGTGAATTCCATATGTGATGCAAAGGCAATGAGGATTCTTATAACTTTCATGCCAGCCACCGGAGCAAAAGTCTCATCATAATCAATTCCTTCATCCTGATTTTAACCCTAGACAACTAACCTTGCCGTGTTCCTTATAGTATTCCCATGTTCATCAAGCTTGTTCCTGAATACCCACCTGGTTCCTATGATGGTACGATCTGAGGGTGTAGGTACCAGGTGCCACACCTTGTTCCTTTAGAGTTGATGAAGCTCATCTTGCATAGTTGTTATCCAGTCTGCATCGTTTAAGGCTTCATAATTTTTTGGGATCTATTTGGGAAAGAAAGGATGAGAAGGCAAGTGAATTTCTAGCTTTTGATCTGGTTTTCACTCTTAAATCTAGAGTTGTCAAGAGGATGGGAGATTTTGTGTTTCTACCTCAGCACTTGAGCTTCATTTGTACAGGAGTTTTGTAATTTTGATGGTTCCCCTATATCCTTCTTTCAGCAACATGTGGAGTACTTTAAACTACATTAACCACACTTTCTTCAACTTCACTGGTTGTAATTGTAGCACCTGGTTCCTCTCCGGCTAATGAGGAAGATACGACAATGTCTTCACTTATCTCTTTTACTTGACTCATCATATTTGTCTTTCCATTTGCCATATCAATGACCTCACCTGGACTAGTAGAGGCTCTCCATCTTGATCATCTTGTTGCTTTTCTCACTGGAGAGGTAGGACTCATCAAATATTACATGTACACTCTCCTCTACACACTGATTCCACTTATGCTTTACTTTGAGAAGAATATCCCAAGAAGATTCCTGCATCACTCTTGGCATTTAATTTTCCAAGCATATCATTTACATTGTTGAGAACATAATATTTGCACCCAAATTACCTTAAGTTAGTCAGCTTGGGCTTCCTTCCATTCAACAACTCATAGGGAGTTTTGTTCGATAGAGACCTAATCATGCACCTGTTCACCAATTAGCAGGTAGTGTTGAAATCTTCAGCCCAGAAGTTCTTAGCAATCCCACTATCGCTCAGCATTGTCCTTGCCATTTCTTCAAGGGTTTCATTCTTTCTTTCCACAAATCCATTTTGTTATGCAGTTCTAGGGGCTAAAAAGTTGTGGGTAATGCCATTCTCATTGCAGAAATTATCAAAATTAGCATTGTCAAATTCTATTCCATGATATGATATAATGCATGCTACTTTTGATTCCATTTTAACTTGAATTTTTTTAACAGTCTACCAAGACTTCAAAAGTCTCATATTTTGTTCTAAGGAATAGAGTCCAAGTGAATCTGGAATTGTCATCCACTATCACAAACATGTATTTTTTCCTCCCTTGCTTTACAACCTTATAAGACCACATAGATCTATATGAAGGAGACAAAATTGGTTTTGAGGTGCTTCCATCCATCTTTTGCTTGAATGAGGATTTCACATACTTCCCTCTTACGCAGGCATCACAAAATTTGATCTCCATGAACTTCTACTTGGGCAGACCACGAACCAGGTCCTTATAAACTAGATTATTTGGTAGAAAAAAGCTTGCATGCCCTATTCTTCTGTGCCACAGTTCATCATCATCATCAACGGCTTTCAAGAAACTCAGATCACCAATTTGTAAAGACTCAAAATCAGCAACGTAGCTATTCTTGTATCTTTTGGCCACAAGTACCACATCCCTCATTACTAGATTTGTAACTGTGCATATTTTTGACAAGAACTCCAATTTGTTTCCTTTATCAGATATTTGAGAAACACTCAAGAAACTATACTTAAGACCATTGACATAGTACATATTCTCAAATGAGTGAGTGAGCGATTTCTCAATCTTTCCAACTCCGAGGATGTACCCCTTATTCCCATTACCAAGGATACACTCCCTCCTTTTAGGGCTTTTAGTGTAACAAAGTCAATGGTATTACCAGTCATGTGCTTTGAGTATCCATTTTCCGTGAACCATTGTGGACTGCTTCCTATCACTGTTCCTTGCACAAAGAGATCACGGGTTAGTTTTAGGAATCCAAGAAAGTTTGGGTCCCTTGTAATAAACAAGAGGATGAATAAGTGCTCTTCTAGTCCATGCAGGTAACATGCGCTTTTTATGGGTGGCACCTGGTCCCTTTTCAGTAGTTACTGTCTCAGCAAAAATTTGTTTTTCTTAAGAGACTTAACCCTGGCTTGGTAATTTTCTTTGGAATGCCCATGGTTCCCACAGTGGGTACATAACCGATTGTCAGGTACAGTTACATACTTGCTATGAGGTTTATTAGGAGTTCTCTCCCTTTGAAACCCTATTCCATGCGCATGTCTGTTTCCACCATTGTTAACGTACACGGAAGTAATAGCATTCGAGGACCAGGTCCACTTAAGAGACTTCTCAAGATCATTTTCCACTATTTCTAACTATGCATGAAGTTGAATATTTTTCTCAAGTTCAGCACATAGACTAGTTTTTACAGCATTTAACTCATTTTCAAGCCTATAATGTGATTCACTAGAAACTTCTTTGCCTTTCTCAAAATTTGTGGGCCTACATTCTGCTTTGTTTCCTTCAAGTCTATAATCACAACTAAGAGGTTATCTCTTTCTTGCTCTAAGGCATCAACTTTCTCCACTAAGTCATTCGTTTCATTACTAAAATTTTCAATGGTTTCTTTTAAAAAAACTACTACTACTAACAAATCGTCTCTTTCATGTTCTATACTGGCAAATTTCTCAGTTAGAACCTCCTTTTCATTTTCAAGATTACCTATGGTTTCCGTCAGATCAATCACACAAACTACTAGATCATCTCTAGATTGTTCAGCATCTCCTAACTCTGTGGTTAAGGAATCTTTTTCATCTACAAGGCTATGATAGGCATCAATTAATATATTTGCTAATGACATGATTTTCATCGGAGAGTAGTATTTTAGATTTCTCTAAGCATCCCTAAAATTTACCTCATCATTTTCATTGTTGTCTGATTGATCCATCAAGGCAAATCTTGAATCATATTCATTTGATTCACTTTGAACGGCCATAATAGGACTATCACTGCATCATTTTCTTCTTCAGACTCACTGGATGAATCTATCCATGTTGCAAGAGCTCGCTTCACAATATTGTCAGCGACGTTCTTTCTTCTGAAGTGATTGTCAAGAATCAAGTTCCTCTTGGCTGCTTTATTAGGTTTGTACTTGAAGTTTTCTTGCTTCAGGAGAGGGAAATCTTTGATGAAATGCCCTAGCTTACCACATTTATTCTAGAGGTCATAATTCTTTAGTTTGCTGGAACTGCCTCTCTTTTGTATGCCTCCATTTTTTCGGACCATCTTCTGAAACCTTCTGGTTAAGTAAGCTATGTCACTGTCCTCCTCACTTGAGTCATTATTTTCACATTTGAGTACCATGTTCATTTCCTTCGTTGGTTCTCTTCTTTCTTGTCCTTCTTCTTTTTTATTTTGTAGGTTTTCAGATTTCCAACTTGCTCATCTATAGTTAAGGCCTACATATCCTTTGCTTCAGTAATGGCATTCACTTTACTCTACCATGAACTGGGCAAAGCATTGAGAACTTTCCTCGCGAGCTTGTTCCTAAGAATGGTTTCCCCAAGTGAGTGTAGCTCATTTATGATAGACACGAATCTTGTGTGCATGTCTTGAATGGATCCATCGTCCTTCATTCGGAAGAATTCATACTCAGTGGTGAGCATGTCAATCTTAGATTGCTTTACTTGTATGGTTCCCTTGTGTGCTATTTGTAAAGGTTCTTATATTTCCTTGGCAGATTGACATGCTGAGATCCTATTGCATTCATCAGGTCTTATGCCACACACCGAAATTTTCTTGTCATGAAATTTTTTCTCCACATCATTCCTATTTGCATCGTTGTATTCTTTATTGGTTTTTAGCATCATCTTTGGAGGGTCTCTGACCTTCTTTTTTGGGATATAAGGACCATCACAAATAACATCCCACAACTCATAATATTTTTCCATGATGAAGTCATGCATTATTGTCTTCCACCACTCATAATATTTCCCATTGAACCTGGGTGGTCTGTAGGTAGACTAACCCTCTTTGAAATTTAGTGGAGCGGCCATGAGGATCCATTCTAGGTGTTAACTGATAAAAAGAACCCGTTGTGATATCAGTTGATAGAATATATGAGTCCACCAAACTATATAGAGACCAGGTCCTATATAGGTTTCCACACAGAATGCTAATATAACCGTAAGTAAATGGAACATGGAACTTTTACGTGAAAAACTCCCTGCTCAAGGGGATAAAAGATCATGACCTACACTGGTAAGATTTCAACTTCACTATGAGCAAAATTCATATTACAACATATGGAATCTAGGAATTAAACTATTAATCCCTCACTTACTTGTAATACACCTATTACAAGCCAATTTGCAGTACAATTATTACAAAAATTTCAACTCATGACTAACTCTAGTCACGATACAAACACTGAAGGTTTATGGTTTTCAAGAGGCTCCTAATTAAAGTTTCAAGATAAGAAAAGTATGAATTAGAATGAAGAACAATTACAAAGTTACAACTCAACTAAGTACATACAAGAGACTTGCTGTAAGAACTAGTCCGTAGTAGTGTTGTAGTTTATTCTTGATGCACTTGAGAATTGAATGCTTGATGGAGTTACGGTTGGAGTGCTTCAACGAATTCTCAAACATTAAAGTGATGTTTTATTGTAATGATATATGTTAATACAAATTTTATAACATCACTTGAATGATGTAATCACTTAGTTGGCCAATGGGAAGTGACTGTTGCACTGTGCCGCACTATTTGCACACCTCCTTTTTCTACCCCGAAAGGAGGTATAAGTGGAGTTTATCCAATTAAAGTGACAATCAAAACAAGATCATTCATTTAAGTTCAGAGTCTCCACTTGGGATAATTTATGGTATCCCAAGTCACCGGTTTAAAATCCCGAATAGAGGAAGGTTTTGACTCTAATTAATGGTATGTGAACTCAGAAATCCGGGTAATGAATTCTGTTAACCCGGAAGAAGGTGTTAGGAATTTCCGGATTCCGTGGTTTTAGCATAGTTGCTTTAATCAGATACCTGGCTTATTAAATTGTGCAATTACTTATTTTAGAACCTATGTGCATTTACTTCTTTTAGTTAAGAAATTATCTTAAAACAGGTCACATATACGTGTACCCATTCATTTCGCGCGTCAAAAATCATTTCAAGAGAACATGTTCACAATTAATAACGATTTATTTATTATTATTAAGAAAGTTTGACTGAAGTTGTGCGAACACATATCTCGATTTATTTATTTATTGGTATCATAACTATGTCATGCGTACGTGTACATAATCATGATAATTTATTTATTAATATGTGCCTAAAGCATACTAGCACATTTGAATCTTTTCCTAATTTTTGATATTGTTGTGATACCAAATTTACGAACAAGACATTATTGGGGAGCAAATAGGCTAGCTAACATGATCTATTACTTGGCTAAATTCCTTATTGTCCAAGACTCACCTTATGGCCCATTATTATTCTTTGCCAAGAAAGAAACAACTCCAATTTTTCCATCTACCTAATCAAAAACATTTATTAAAAACTCAAGACTACATGCATCACAATTTAAATAAAACGAATTAAAATAATTTAAATGAAAACTAAGACATGCTACTCAAACAACATAGAATAAAAAATCAACCAACATGCGCATCGAGCTATCATAACACAATAAAATGAGAATGAAAATTGAGAAATGGACCTTTTATTGATGAACAAAATTGAAAATTGCAAATCAATCGGGCTAAAGAAAGCAACAATCCTTGGACCGAAACACCGAAATTACAAACCGAAACCTTGACTTCGAAAGTTGCCGGAACTCGACAAACCTCGGACAGCACCTCAAAATTCGATCTCAAGAAGTTGTTCAAAAATGTTTGCCTCCCATGACCATACACACACAAACAGTGACTATCTCAGTATGATGATGCATGAGAATCCCTAAAATAAATATAACAACAGTAACCAAATAAAGGCAGGTACATGTTGAGCTAATTTAATCAAAGAAGAATGGGCACAACCATCAAGTGTAGTTTCTGCTTCTAATGACACAAATTTGAGGGGAATATGTTGAGGAAGGACAATAATATCAGAAGTCGATTGAATTCGACGGTCTTTGTATGCTAAGATTGAGAAATAGAAACAAATGATTGCATTTGACTTTTGGATCTTGGTGGTGGGTTTACTAGATAGGAAAACATTGGTTAAAGTTGTTTTATTTTTTACAAGAGGAAAGGGATGAGGCTGGTAGGGTGGCCGGCGATGACAGTAAGGGTGGGTCGCCGTTCATTCAAAGTGTGCCCTCGGTCTTTTTTCCTTACTCGTTCGGTGTAGTTGAGTCGGGTGTCTCTGCTCTAGCGAGTGTAGGAATTTTTTTGTTGTCTTAGCTAGGTCTAGGTCTTTTTGTCTTAGCTAGGTCTAGGTCCCTTTTTTGATTTTACGAGTTAAGTGTTATTTTATAGGGGTAGAAATTAGGTTAGGTCAAATAGGGAATAGGTATGGGCTCAATATTTTGGGCTATTCGAAATTCGGCCTTTTTAATTAAGATCAAACAAAATTAGCCCCAAATTTCGTACTCTTTTTCTAAAACAAGACTAAAAATACTACGCCATTTACTAATTAATTCTTTTAAATAAAATAACTATTAAAATAAGACAAATCGTTAAAACAAACTTATTTTTTGGTATTTTTCAAATATCATACTAAAAGTTGAAAATGGAATTAGATTAAAATCATTGCAAAAATTAAAATAATATTCCTAAAAACAAAGTGGAACTATTTTTGTATTTTCAAAAGTTATAATACTATAAAAATAAATATACTAATTTACTTTAAACTAAAGATAGAAAAAAATGGTAATTTTTATTTTTATGATAAAATAAAGTAAAAGAGTCAAAACTATTTAAGATAGCGATATTAAACATAAACTAAACATTTAAATGCTAAAATGTGTAAAATTTTGGGGAGGGTCAAAAATTACATGTCTACAACTTCCTCTCTTTGACTGGAAAAACGAAGAGTTTTCATAAAAAGAACGACGAGATAGGTTTTTTGACCCGAACCTTATTTAGGGAGAACAAAAACTAAGAGAACGAAGAATGTGATTGAGCCCTGGTATCTGAGCTGCTTATGTATCCTTGGCTACAAAGGAATCAGGCCACGCGTAGTTCATAAGTGAATGAGGTGATGGAGTATACCGAGGTGGAGAGCCAAGTGAGGTTCTGTTCTGTCGAGGTTCTGGGTCGCGGTCATATTATTAAATCAAAAATAAAAATTAAAAAAACTAACTAAGCCTATCAGCTACGAGTTACAAGATTCCTATCCATGAGTCTTCTGAAGCTTTATCTTGAGTCTTGAATGGTTTCTCATTCGGACTTTAGATTTGAATGTTTACGCTTGCTAGCTGCAAGTGCTAGTTCATTCTTCTTCACCTTTTTGGTTCAACATCGGACAGGTAGCGCTCATGACCTCAACCACGTCTTGAGCAGCTCACATCTTTTTTCTGCTTCAGCATTTTGGATTCACTTTTTTTTCTTTTCTTTTTATCTTTTTTTTATTTAGACTATTGTTGTGGTCATCTCGGATTGTTGACTCGCATTCTTGCCGCAAGCTTCTGCTACTTCGAACTTGAATTGAATTCTGAAATAACTTCCCTTGTTCTCCAGGTGGGCTCCTGCTACTACAACAAAACATACAAAACAAAAGAAACTTTTCTTCCCAGTTTGGTACCGGGAACATTTGTAAGTGTTAATCGAATCCTGTTATCCAAAAGAGTTCTATGAATTTAAAAGCTAAATCACATTATCTAAGAGGGTCCTGAAACTAAAATTAAATCACATCTTAAGAGTGAAAATTTGAAAGCTAAATTGTATTTCCTAAAAGTAAAACTTGCGCTAAATCTCATTGTCTATGAGGGTCTTGAAAACTTAAAACTACATCCCATTATCTAGGGCATCCCGAAAAACTTTAAAATTAAATCTCATTATCTAGAAAGGTCCTGATTTCAAGACAACTAAAGATTGATAACTTAAGAAAACTAAAATTGACCCCTTCTCTTGTTTTTTTTCAAATCCAGACTTTTTTTTAAAAATTATCCTAGGAGAAAATTTGTCAAACTAGGTCTTCTATCTTAGGAGAAAAATTCATCAGACTAAGATTTGAATCCTAGGAGAAGATTCATCAGATTAGATCTTCAATCTTAGGAGAAAAATTTATCAGACTAAGACTTCTTTCCTAGGAGAAAGTTCATCAGACTACATATTTTTTATAATCTTAGGAGAAAGATCCATCAGACTAAGATTTGGATCCTAGGAGAAAATTTATCAGACTGGTTTCTTATCTTAGGAGAAAAATTCATCATACTATGCCTTCTACCTTAGGAGTCATCAGACTAAGATTTTTATCCTAGGAGAAAATTCATCAGACTAGGTCTTCTATCTTAGGAGAAAAATTCATCAGATTAAGCTTTCTATCCTAGGAGAAAGTTCATCAGACTAGGTATATTCTGTTATCTTAGGAAAAAGATTCATCAGACTAAGATTTTGATCATAGGA
The DNA here is from genome assembly GCA_026770625.1 of Nicotiana glauca. Lineage (NCBI taxonomy): Eukaryota > Viridiplantae > Streptophyta > Magnoliopsida > Solanales > Solanaceae > Nicotiana > Nicotiana glauca. Next base: position 182,900 of record MU713064.1, read on the forward strand.
GAAAATTCATCAGACTAGGTCTTCTATCTGAGGAGAAAAATTCATCAGATTAAGCTTTCTATCCTAGGAGAAAGTTCATCAGACTAGGTATATTCTGTTATCTTAGGAAAAAGATTCATCAGACTAAGATTTTGATCATAGGAGAAAATTCATCAGACTAGGTCTTCTATCTGAGGAGAAAAATTCATCAGATTAAGCTTTCTATCCTAGGAGAAAGTTCATCAGACTAGGTATATTCTGTTATCTTAGGAAAAAGATTCATCAGACTAAGATTTTGATCATAGGAGAAAATTCATCAGACTAGGTCTTCTATCTGAGGAGAAAAATTCATCAGATTAAGCTTTCTATCCTAGGAGAAAGTTCATCAGACTAGGTATATTCTGTTATCTTAGGAAAAAGATTCATCAGACTAAGATTTTGATCATAGGAGAAAATTCATCAGACTAGGTCTTCTATCTGAGGAGAAAAATTCATCAGATTAAGCTTTCTATCCTAGGAGAAAGTTCATCAGACTAGGTATATTCTGTTATCTTAGGAAAAAGATTCATCAGACTAAGATTTTGATCATAGGAGAAAATTCATCAGACTAGGTCTTCTATCTTAGGAGAAAAATTCATCATACTATGCCGTCTACCTTAGGAGTCATCAGACTAAGATTTTTATCCTAGGAGAAAATTCATCAGACTAGGTCTTCTATCTTAGGAGAAAAATTCATCAGATTAAGATTTCTATCCTAGGAGAAAGTTCATCAGACTAGGTATATTTTGTTATCTTAGGAAAAAGATTCATCAGACTAAGATTTTGATCATAGGAGAAAATTCATCAGACTAGGTTTCCTATCTTAGGAGAAAGATTCATCAGATTAAGATTTTTATTAGGAGGAACATCCATCAGACTAGGACTTTTTATTTTAGGAGGAAAAATGTGATGATGAATGGAAAGATTTTGTGCATAATAGCAAGATAAATAAAGGCAAAGATTTTAGAAACTTACCGTTGTCAGTTCTTCTATTCTTTTCTTTTTCTTCTCCTTTTTTCTTTTTCTTTTTCTTTTGAACCACTTTTCTTGCACTGCTTTGTTCCTATTTCACACAAAGAAAAATTTGTCAGTTTTGAAAATGGTGGTCAGTTTGTTGCCTTGAGTCCTTGGGCAGCTTTGACTTTTTCTCAATCAGCTTGAGTAGGTTTCAAGAGGCTTTTACTCTGTATCAACCCTAATTACTTCAAACCCAGTACAATTCGTATTTGTGACTCAATCAGCCTTATCTCAACTAGAGATATTTGCTTAAGGGACCTTTTCTTATTTATTGAATGACTTCTTTCTTTTTGAGAAATTTGTTTGTCAGAGAGAATCATAAGTTATATTTGCTTGCACCAAGAAGGCTGACAAGACTCTTGGGGGAAGCTTTTGCATGAATCCTCAAGGCATGTTGCAAGTAACAACTGAGTGCGCTAACTAAATTTACTTTGTGCAACTGAAAAGTTGGTAGCATATTTTGAAATATTTTCTTGCTTGTTTTGACAAGGGTTGACTCGGAGTGAAGGACACAATGATGCAAAGAAACAAGTATTAACAAGAAATGCCCCTACCGGAGGGACAGAAGGAAGAGTTTGTTTTTTTCTTTTGTTTTTTTTCTTTTTTCTCTTTTTTTTTAATAACTAGCCTTAATGGTCATGACATGCATTTTGGACTCAACGTCCTGATCTATCAATCTAATCCAATCTTCCCTTTAGCCATTCTTATGACCTTTGAAGTCGCGCTTGTTCATGCCAATCCTTTGCATCATCTTCACGACTCACTTTTGACTAGTGGTGCCCCGAGGGGTTTTCACATATAAGTCTCTCTCATTTATTCATCTCTGTTTACTGCCGCCTTACAGTGCCCGTAAGGATATTCACTAGTAAGACTTTCTTATTTTTCTTTTTTCTTTTTTTCTTTTTCTTTTTCTTCGCCATTCTTTTTTTCTTTTGTGCGCAACTTGACAATGTTCTATGTTGTGTGACAATCGTTGCTCATTGCATGCTTCTCTTGGCATTATTGAAGACATATCGGGAGGTCTTTATTTGGAAGATTTTTTGATAGGTTTGGAAAGAATAGAGTACATGAAGGCTCAAAGTAGACTCAAACTAAAGAGGGTTGTAGACTCACAACTCCTGGAATTGACTCTTTCAATTTTGAAATAAAATCTTTGCCCCAGTTTCAGCTATTGGGGTTTTTCGGAAATTTTTTTCTTTTTATTTGAATTCTTATTTGGTTGGACCGAACCGTGAGGCTAGCTACATATTATTTTTTTAAGGAATTAGGTCGAACGTAATTCAAACATCTAACCTAATTATTTTTTTTCAACTTTCTTTCTTATTTTTTCTTTTTGTTTGCGAAACAAGTTGCCCCAGCTTCTATTTTCTAAGGGCATGGACCTTTGATTCTTTTTCTCTTTTTCTTTCACTTGAACTTTCTAAAAGCTGCCCTACTTTGTACTCTTGGGACATGGTCTTTTCTTCTTCTTTTATCCTTCTTTTTTCGCTTGAACTTTCAAAGAGCTACACCAGTTTGTACTCTTGGGGCATGGACTTTTACTGTTTTTTTTTTCAACTTTTGACTCTAAACTTGATTCCAAAAAAGGATGGTCAAAGAAAATAATACAGTCTCCAAGGGTGACAAATGTTATAAAGTATTTAGATAACAGAAAAAAGAGCTTCCCAACCTCGACAATGCCAAACATAGTATCTTTTCACGACCACAACATTGAAGAACATGTATGTCTTCTTGGTGTGTCGTGGTCACAAGACACTTTCCATCCCATAATATCAAACTTTCCAACAAACATCAATTGATTAAACTTCCTCGAGCCTGATCTTCACAATAATTTGAAGGTGAATTTTACTCGACCTTAATTCCAAAGTATTTCAAATCATTATTCATCCTCAAAAGTATTTTTTTTAGTTATCCAATTTAGATTAAATCTGTTCCTAAGAGCTAGATAAAATTTCTGCATGCATGTCATGTCATTAGATCTAGAGAGAAAAGAACTAGGAACAAAATGACGCAAACGGAAAAAATACATTTTATTGAGTAAAGGATAAAAGGGTTTGACAAGAAGACAAACAACCTAAGATCCGAGTTACAACCCTAAAATAACCCGAATAATGAAATAGCAACAGAAAAAATGGACAAGAGTACTCACACAGATAGAATGGAGGGATAGAAGGGTTTCACTCAATGAAACAAATAAAATCTCGATCACAACCCTGAAATACCCAGATAATAGAAAAAACATCAAAACAAGCTACCAACATTCCTTCGTAGTGAGGAGGGAATGACTTTTCAATTGCTAAGCTTGACATTTAGCCACAAATTTGCTCATCAGAATCACTATGGCCTTCTCCAATTTCAGTCGGCAAGTTCCCAAGAGGATTCTCATTCTCTATGTTACCACGCATCATCCCCACAAAGTATGATTCATCGTGTGCATGTAAAGGATTCTGCGTAATATTCTGGGTGTCACTATCTTGGATCACAATCAACTTTCCTGGATCATCCTTTCTATTTTTCTTTTCAAATCCCGACAGCTTTTAACATGTGTCCCTGGGCATTAGAATGGTATTCACATATTTTAGAAGGGTCAAATCTTCTTGCACGTGGGTCCACATGATTTGGAGGAATGGGTGCAATCATGTAATAATGCTTTAATTTCTCAAATCTTGCATAGGACTCTCATATTGGAGTAAAATTATCTTTCAACCTTTGTTCCCCTTTATACCTCTGGCTTAGATGTGGATTATAGGGCACTTGAAAATTTTGTGGAGGCTGGTGGAGATTTTGTCATGCTCATGCTCTCCGTCTTGGGTGATTTGGTGGCTGGACAACATACTGAGGTGGAGCAACAGGGTATTGTGAGTTTTGAGGTGGATAGTAGTGCTCAGGAGCATCATCAAAAAACAGACGAGGCTGGTCATACCTTTGAGATGCTCTCCAAGGACCTCTTCTCGACCCTGATGTCATCATGATTTCTTCGTCCTTCTCATTTGTGTCACTAAAATTATCATATTCAATCTGGACAACCTGAGTTTTGGCTTTGAGAGCTGCTTGACTTATAATTCTGGTTGTCTTAAGACGATTCTCAACCATTTTCCCATCTTGATTGATTTCGAGAAGGATTTACCCACTACGGATATCATGTTCTGAAAATAATCTAGCTCTTGAGCCTGAAGAAAGAAAGTGATTAGCTCGTGGTCATCCATGAGTGGCTTAAATCTAGATGCTTGCTCTCTATATTTAATGGCATAATCCCTGAAAATTTCAATTGGTTTCTTCTTCAGGTTTGAAAGGGAATTACGGTCTGTGGCGATGTCGATGTTGTATTGGAAATGTTTGAGAAAGGCATGTTCCATGTCATCCCAGACATACCAGCGTGACGTGTCTTGATCCATAAACCATTCGGATGCTACACCTGTATGGCTTTCCCAAAATAAGCTAATAGCAATTCTTCATTTCTTGCCACACCTCTTAGTTGATTGCAATACCTTTTTAGGTGGGCTATGGGGTCTCCAAGTCCATCATACTTTTCAATTTTGGGATTCTTGAAACCATGCGGCAAGTGAAAATCGGCGAACATACATAGATCGTTGAAGGCACTACTCTTCCGACCTGCCAACCCTTGCATGTTATTCAACCGTCGCTCTATGCTTTTCACTCTTTGGGTCATTTCTTGTTGTGCCATCGTTCGGGCAGGCTTCTCAATATTTGCAGGAAGATCAAACAAGTGTGAGTGGTACTCAAGAGAGTGGTATTGCTCTTGCTAGGTAACAAATTGTGACTCATGACAAGGCTGTCCTTGACCATTGCCCCATGCTTGACACATTTTGGTCATTTGCTGTTATAGTATTCTATTTTCCTCTAACACAGCAAACTTTTGTCAAACCCTCAGACCCTGAGTCTGTTGAGCACTTCTAACAACTTTGATTTCAGTTATCATTTTTCCTTGGATCTTGTGCTGTTTGCTTAGCACAAATCGACAATCTCAAACTTTATTCACAATTTAAAACAAAAGACACGTTAGAATGGACTCACTCATTCCTCATTATTATCATTATTTGTTTTATTTTTTCATTTTTTTTTTGTTTGATCGAACCTGATGTGGGTTGCCTATGTATCATGTGGGAACATGAATTAGATCTTTCGTTGCTCGGAAAGATTTGGAATAAAGAAAATAAAAATAATATTTTTTTTTGGATTTTGAATTTTCTTTTTTTTACTGGAAGTTCGAAAGAAAAACTTCTACAGAAGAAATGAAATATTTTGGATTTTTGGATTTTTATTTTAAATTTATGAAAGAAATACTTCTAAAAAAAAAGAAAATATTTTTGAATCTTAAATTTTCTTTTCAATTTGCGAAAAAAGAATTAAAATATTTTTGGATTTTGAGAAAGATTAAAAGAGAATATGTTTTGTATTTTTCTTTAAAATTGGGGTCTAAAAGAAAGACTTTCTAAAGAAGGAACTAAAGGAAAATATTTTTGGATTTTTTTAAAAAAATTATGGGCCGGAACCGATGAGGTTTGCCTATGTATCTCACATCTGGTGAGAATCAGACCCGCGTAGTTTGGCTAGATTTATCGCAACGGGAAAATATGACTCATTTTGAAATAATTTTTGCTCTTTTTTTCAAAATTTCAACAGAGTTTAGGATAATTCGAATAACCGCCTCTCACTCTCTTTTCTTTTTTCTTCTTTCTTGTTTGTTTTGTTTTCTTTTTTTTCTCTCTTTTTTTTATTTACTTTCCCTATTCTAGAAGCCAATCAACATGCAAGCCGAAATAGACAGATATGCAAATGGAAGGTAAGATGCATTATGATGGCCTTTAATTTGGGTACTTGTCACGACCCCAACCCGATCGTGATGGCACCCACCATCCTACTAGGCAAGCCCGGCCTTGTTACCATAATCCCCGGTGATTAACCAGATTTCAGATAATTAACACAGTATATTAAAAGTCTAGAATTACTGATAGAGTGCGAAAATGATCAGAATACATAATATAGTCCTGCTAGGACCCGGTGTCATGATCATGAGCCTCTAAATACAGAGTTAAAATCCTAGTACATGTCTGTCTATAAGGTGGAAATACAGAATATAAAGATAGAGATAGAAGGGAGAATCTTCAGCTGCGAATGCCATGCAGCTACCACGAATACTCCCGGAGAAAGCCTCTGGAACTCTGGTCAAAGCTCACTCAGCCTGTAAATGCCCTGGATCTGCACACAAGGTGCAGGGAGTAAAGTGAGTACTCCGACCCAGTGAGTAATAAAAATAAATACAGTCCGAAGGTAAGAAAACATAGTAAATACACAAACTAAGCTATAATCCATACAGCAATGCATGGAACTGAACAACTGAAGAACAATTAAAAATGCAAATGCATGGATGCAATGCATATGATGGTACATTCCAGTGCCCACTGCAGCGCGCAGCCCGAGCCACCCATAATCATTTATCGTCGACGACTCTCACCGGGGTTGTGTACAGACTCCAGAGGGGCTCCTACAGCCCAAGTGCAATATCAAGCCATCTCGTGGCATCAATCAAATCCCGGTCAGTCATTATTACCTGACCCATTTACATCATATAGTGTCATTTTCACCATTGTTTCAAGTTCCTGCTTTGGCGCGCAGCCCGAGCCACCCATAATGTTTCAAGTCACATCACACAATGCCATTGTTACCACTGTTTTAAGTCACTGATGTAGTGCACAGCCCGAGTCACCCATGATCAGTCCAAAAAACATCATAAGCCCCTTGGGCATTTATAAAACAATAGTTCTCAGCCCGAAATAACATTTAAAGTATCATTTGAGTTTTCAAAACTTAGAAATAAGGTTGAGTTTACAAAACAGTATTTAAAAACCTTGGATTGAGTTCAAATGATATGCAAAAATATGCTAAAACAGTAATTATCGATCCCCGAAGGATTCTACAAGTCGGCACAAGGCCCCAAACATGGCAACAAGCCCAAATAACATCAATAAAGTATGTGTATCAATCACTAGTATAGTATAAATATCACCCGGGATGGACCAAGTCACAATCCCCAATAGTAAACGACCCCGCACTAGACGTGGAATGCGTGTCACACCTCAATATAGCGTTACGATGTGAAAGTCTGGGGTTTCAAACCCTCGGAGAAGCATTTACATCTATTACTCACCTCTAGCTGGCTAAATACTACTCCGCGATGCCCTTTCCTCTCGTATCGACCTCATCGTGCGTCGAATCTGTACAAAACCACAACGAATACATTACAATAGGCTAAGGGAATATAACCCAACCTAAAGAACTCGAAAAACACCAAAAAATACGAAGTTGGCAAAACCCGAACCCCGGGTCCACTCCTCGAAAAATTATAAAATTAACGCCAACGGATTCCTCATCTCGCCACGAGTCTAACCATACAAAATTTAACATATCATTTCGACCTTCAAATCCTCAAAAATGTCCAAGAGGGTTTTTAAGTTTTCTCACTTAAATTCACGGATTATCGACGAAACTTGCAATAAATTCGAGTAATATAACCAAAATTTAGTTGAGATCACTTACCCCAATGTTCTCTATGAAAATCTGCCCAAAAATCGCCTTATCCTAGCTCCAAATGGTTACAAATGGGAAATGGGAACGAAGTCCCATTTCCAGAACTTAATCTCTCTGCCCAGGCCTATTTCCGCTTCTGCGATCAAAATGTCGCTTTTGTGACTTACGCTTCTGCGGCTGCCCAGGACCGCTTCTACGGTCCCTATTTTGCAAAAGCGAGACCGCTTATGCGGTCCAAGCGTCCGCTTCTGCGGAAGCTGCCCAAACTCCATGTTTCGCTTCTGCGACTCCCATTTCGCTTCTGCGGAACCGCTTCTGTGGTCCATTTCCATAGAAGCAAAAACACCAGATACCAGAACCCTTCAGTAGTCTCCAACTCCAAATTTATTCCCGTTAGCCATCCAAAATCACCCCGATGCCCCCGGGACCTCAACCAAAAATGCCAATACATCCCATAACGTTATTCAAACTTTTTCCAATTATCAAAACATGCCAAACAACACAAAAATCATCAATTCACCACGGATTCAAGCCTAAGTTTATCAAATTCTTCCGAAACTAACATTCGATCAAAAACCCGACTAAACTACGCCCGAATGACTTGAAATTTTGCACACATATCCAAAATCACCTAACGAAGCTACAACAACTCTCGGAATTCCATTCCGACCCTCGAATCAAAATCTCACCTATCAACCGGAATTCGCCAAAATTCAAACTTTTCCAATTCAAGCCTAATTCTACACCGGACCTCCAAATCCAATTCTGATCGCATTCGTAAGTCACAAATCATCCCCCGAAGCTAACCAAAGCACCGGAATTCGCATCCGAGCCCTCTAACTATATAGTCAACTTCCAGTTGACTTTCCTAAAACAAGCTTCCTTCTAAGAGGCTAAGTACCTCATTTCCAACTAAAACCAATCCAATTCTACCCGATCAACTCAAATACTGATATTGAAACATGGTGCAACATAATATGGGGGAAAAAGGCGGTAATTCATGTGACGACGGGTCGGGTCGTCACATCCTCCCCAACTAAAACAAACGCTCGTCCTCGAGCGGGTCAAGAAACATACCTAGAGCCTCAAACAAGTGAGGATATCTGCTCCGCATCTCCCGCTCGGTCTCTCAAGTAGCCTACTCCACGGGCCGACCTCTCCACTGCACCTTCACCGAAGCTATATCCTTTGACCTCAACCTCCGAACCTGACGACCCAAACTAGCCAATGGCTCCATATCATAGGTCAAATCGTCATCCAACTGTACTGTACTAAAGTCCAACACATGCGAAGGGTCCCCAACATACTTCCGGAGCATAGACACATGAAATACCGGATGAACTCCCGACAGGCTGGGTGGCAAAGCAAGCATATAGGTCACCTCCCCAATCTTCCTAAGTATCTCAAAAGGGCCAATGAACCTCGGACTCAGCTTCCCTTTCTTCCTAAACCGCATGACGCCCTTCATAGGCAAAACCTTCAACAAGACCTTCTCGCCCACCATATAAGATACATCTCGGACCTTTCAGTCTGCATAACTCTTCTGACGCGACTGAGTTGTACGAAGTCTATCCTGGATCACTTTCACCTTATCTAAAGCATCCTGGACTAACTCGGTCCCCAATAACCTAGCCTCATCGGGCTCAAACCAACCAACCAGAGATCTACACTATCACCAATATAAGGCCTCGTATGGCGCCATCTGAATGCTGGATTGATAGTTGTTGTTGTAAGCAAACTCTACAAGAGGCAAGAAATCAGCCCAAGAGCCTCCAAAGTCAATAACACAGGCACGCAACATGTCCTCCAATATCTGAATGGTACGCTTGGACTGCCCGTCCGTCTGAGGATGAAACGCTGTGCTCAGCTCTACCTGTGTACCCAACTCTCGCTAAAAAGTCCTCCAGAACTGAGAAGTAAACTGAGTACCCCTATCTGATATGATGGAAACTAGGACCCCATGCAACCGTACAATCTCCCGGATAAAAATCTCTGCTAACCGCTCCGAAGAATAGGTAGTACACACTGCGATGAAGTGCGCGAACTTGGTCAGCTGATCCACAATCACCCAAATCGAATCAAACTTCCTCGTTGTCCGAGGGAGACAACTCACAAAGTCCATAGTAATCCTTTCCCACTTCCACTTGGGAATATCTATACGCTGAAGCACACCACTGGGCCTCTGATGCTCATACTTGACTTGCTGACAGTGGAGACACCGAGCTACATGACTCACAATATCCTTCTTCATTCTCCTCCACCAGTAATGCTATCTCAAATCCTGATACATCTTTGCGGCACCTAGATGAATAGAATACCGCGAGCTGTGGGCCTCCTCTAATATCAACTCCCGAAGCCCATCCACATGAGGCACGCAAATTCGGCCCTGCATCCTCAACATACCATCACCATCAATGGTCACATCCCTGGCATCATCATGCTGAACTCTGTCCTTAAGGACAAGCAAATGTGGATCATCATACTGGCGCTCTCTAATGCGGTCATACAAGGAAGACCGAGATACCATATAAGCCAACACCCGACTAGGCTCCGAAATATCTAGCCTCACCATCTGATTGGCCAAATCCTGGACATCAACCGCAAAGGGCCTCTCCTCAACTAGAATATACGCCAAACTACCCATACTCACCGCCTTCCGGCTCAAAGCATCGGCCACTACATTGGCCTTCCCCGGATGATATAAAATGGTAATGTCATAATCCTTGAGCAACTCAAGCCATCTCCACTGCATCAAATTAAGATCCTTCTGTCTGAACAAATGCTGAAGACTGCAATGATCAGTATACACCTCACAAGATACGCCATATAAGTAGTGCCTCCAAATCTTCAAAGCATGAACTATAGCAGCCAACTCCAAATCATGTACAGGGTAGTTCTTCTCATGGGGCTTCAGCTGACGAGAAGCATATGCAATAACTCTACCCTCTTGCATCAACATACATCCGATCCCAACCCTAGAAGCATCACAATACACAGTGTAAGAACCTGAAGCTGATGGCAATACCAACACTGGAGCCGAGGTCAAAGCTGTCTTGAGCTTCTGAAAGCTCTCCTCTCACTCCTTGGAACACATGAATGGAGCACCCTTCTGAGTCAACTTGGTCAAGGGCGATGCAATAGAAGAAAATCCCTGAACAAACCAGCGATAATACCCTACCAACCCGAAGAAACTATGAATCTCCACGGCTGAAGTCGGTCTAGGCCAACTCTGCACCGCCTCCACCTTCTTCGGATCAACCTGAATACCATCACTGGACACCACATGTCCCAGAAAAGCCACGGACCCAAGCTAGAACTCACACTTGGAGAACTTTGCATAAAGCTTCACCTCCCTCAATCTCTGTAATACTACTCTCAAATACTGAGCATGCTCCTCCTGGCTACGCGAGTACACCAGGATGTCATCAATAAAAACAATCACAAATGAATCTAGATACGGCCGAAACACGCTGTTCATCAAATGTATGAATGCGGTTGGGGCATTGGTCAGCCCAAAAGACATAACTAGAAACTCATAACGCCCATATCTCGTCCTGAAAGTTGTCTTCATAATATCAGAATCTCTAATCTTCAGCTGGTGATAGCCTGAACGGAGGTCAATCTTCGAGAATACCATTGCTCCCTGGAGCTGATCAAACAAATCATCAATACAGGGTAGTGGATACTTATTCTTCAATGTCACCTTGTTCAGCTGTCTGTAGTCCATACGCATTCTCATCGTGCCATCTTTCTTTTTCACAAATAGGACCGGTGCACCCCATGGTGACACACTAGGATGAATAAACCCCTTATCTAGGAGTTCCTGAAGCTGCTCCTTCAATTCCTTTAACTCAGCTGGTGCCAAACGATAGGGAGGAATAGAGATTGGCTGAGTTCCCGGCACCAGATCAATACCAAAATCAATGTCCCTGTCCGGCAGCAAGCCCGGCAGGTCCGCGGGAAATACATCAGGAAAATCCCTTACAACTGGGACAGAGTCAATACAAGTAGTCTCAGCTCTAACATCTCGCACAAAAGCCAAATAAGAAAGACAACCCTTCCCAACCATATGTTGGGCCTTTAGGAATGAAATAACTCTACTAGGAACAAAGTCAGTCATACCATGCCACTCGATCCTCGGGACACCCGGAATAGCCAAAGTAACTGTCTTAGCATGACAGTCTAGAATAGAATGACACGGAGATAGCCAATCCATGCCCAGAATAACATCAAAGTCTACCATGCTCAATAGAAATAAATTAACTCGGGTCTCCAAACCCCTAATAGTAACCAAACACGACCGATACACATGGTCTATAATGATAGTATCGCCAACCGGGGTAGATACGTGCACAGGTAAAGCAAGACACCCTCGGGTCGTACCCAAATAATGAGCAAAGTATGAAGATACATAGGAATAAGTAGAACCGGGATCAAATAAAACCGAGGCATCCATGTGGCAAACTGAAATAATACCCGTGATAACCGCATCCGAAGCAATAGCATCTGACCGGCCCTAAAGAGTATAGAATCGAGCCTGACCCCCGCATGATCGACCTACGCCCCTGGGGCAACCCCTGGCTGCCTAGCCTCCTCCCCTAGCTGGTGGGGCAGATGAAGAAGAAATTGGACTAGAAGAAGAGGGTTGATCCCTCTGCTAAGACTGACTACCACGAAGCCGAGGACAATACCTCTTTATATGACCAAACTCGCTGCACTCATAGCAACTACCAGGTGCTGAAGAAGGGCATTGATGGGAACCCCTCGCACCAGAGTGACTAGCTGATGCACTCAGCGCCGAAGAACCCTGAGTTGAAGGAGCATAAGATGAACTCTGTGTCGGGAGGGCACTCAAAAAAGACTGACCCGGCTGAAACCCCAGGTGACCATGGCCTGAAGATGCCCCACGATACTATGGACGAGCCGACTGATGAGGCCTGTAAAAACGACCTCTGCTCTACTGAAACTGGCCCCTAGACGGAGCACCACTGTAGCTACCTGACCCACGAGGCCTCTTGGCCTCCCGCTCCTGTCTCTCCTGACGGCGATCTGCCTCAATATCTCGAGCAATATCAACTGCATCCTTAAAATCCTCTCTCGAGCCATCAAGATACGGATGGGATAGATAAGTCCGTCCACAAACCTCCTAATCCTCTCCCAATCAGTCAGGACCATCCATGGAGCATAACGAGCCAACTCCGAGAATCTCATCTCATACTGAGACACGGTCATAACTCCCAGATGAAATTACTCAAACTGTCTACGCCACTCCTCCCTCTGAGACTGCGGTACCCACTTCGCCAGAAAGAGAGTGGAGAACTCCTGCCACAACAAAGGTGCTGCACTACCGGCCTACGCCGCTCATATGCCTCCCACCAGGTGAAGGCTACTATTGAGAACTGGAAAGTAGTAAATGATACACCGCTAGTCTCCAAAATCCCTGTTGTCCGCAGCATACGTCGACACTTGTCGAGAAAACCTTGGGCATCCTCGCCCTGACACCACTGAAAGTAGGAGGTGAAAGTCTGCTGAACCTCTCAAGACGACACTGCTCATTTTCTGGCATAACTGGAACCATAACATCCTGAACCGGTTCAACCGGCTGAACTGGGGCAACCTGCTGAACTGGGGGTGCATCTGGTGTCTGCAAACCCTGCACTACCTGCTCAGCTGTGCGAGCAGCGGGGGTCACCCCCGGTCTGAGAAGTAGCTGCGGCAGTAGTGGCTGAGACTGCCTGAGCCAAGCCAGTGCAAACCGATAGAATCTGAGCTAGGGCCTTCTGAAGACATAGAATCACAATAGGCACAGCTGGTGCCTGAGCAGGTGCTGCTGGAGTCTCTCCAGCTGGAGCCTGATCCTGTGCCGGGGCAACTGGTGGGTCGACAGGTGCTGCCCCTACGACTCTGCCTCAACCAGGACCTCTACCTCAACTGCGTCCACGGCCTCTGCTGGCCTCAGTAGGTGGTAATGGTGGTCATCCTCCACATCCGGTAGCACGTGTTCTCACCATCTGCGAGAGAAGAGAATAACAGAATTTAGCTCTCGGATCAACAAAGTCACACGATAAAAATTCCGAGAATATGAAATTTTTCCTAAAGGTTCTGCAGCCTCCCGAGGATAAGTATAGATGTCTTCGCACCAATCCGTGAGATCTACAAAACTGGCTCATGACTCGCGAGACCAAGTAACCTAGGCTCTGATACCAACTTGTCACGACCCCAACCCGATCGTGATGGCGCCCACCACCCTACTAGGCAAGCCCGGCCTTCTTAACACAATCCCCAGTGATTAAATAGATTTTAGATAATTAACACAGTATATTAAAAGTCTAGAATTACTGATAGAGTGCGAAAATGACAAGAATACATAATATAGTCCCACTAAGACCCGGTGTCACGATCATGAGCCTCTAAATAAAGAGTTAAAATCCTAGTACAAGTCTGTCTAAAAGCTGGAAATACAGAATGTAAAGATAGAGATAGAAGGGAGAATGTACGGCTGCGAACGCCATGCAGCTACCTCGAATACTCCCGGAGAATGCCTCTGGAACTCTGGTCAAAGCTCAATCAGCCTGTGAATGCCCTGGATCTGCACACAAGGTGCAGGGAGTAAAGTGAGTACTCCGACCCAGTGAGTAATAAAAATAAATACAGTCCGAAGGTAAGAAAACATAGTAAATACACAAAGTAAGCTATAATCCAAATATACAGCAATGCATGGAACTCAACAACTAAACAACAATTAAAGATGCAAATGCATGGATGCAATGCAATGCAATGCATATGATGGTACATTCCAGTAGCCACTGCGGCGCGTAGCCCGAGCCACCCATAATCATTTATCATCGATGGCACTCACTGGGGTTGTGTACAGACTCCAGAAAGGCTCTAAAGCCCAAGCGCAATATCAAGCCATCTCGTGGCATCAATCAAATCCTGGTCAGTCATTGTTACCTGACCCATTTACATCATATAGTTCCATTTTCACCATTGTTTCAAGTTCCTGCTGCGACGCACAGCCCGAGCCACCCATAATGTTTCAAGTCACATCACATATTGCCATTATTACCACTGTTTTAAGCCACTGCTATGGAGCATAGCCCGAGCCACCGATGATCAGTCCAGAAAACATCATACGCCCCTTGGGCATTTATAAAACAATATTTCTCAGCCAAAATAACATTTAAAGTATCATTTGGGTTTTCAAAACATAGAAATAAGGCTGAGTTTATAGAACAGTATTAAAAACCTTGGACTGAGTTCAAATGATATGAAAAAAAAATGCTAAAACAGCAATTGTCGGTCCCCAAAGGATTTTACAAGTCGGCACAAGGCCCCAAACATGGCAACAAGCCCAAATAACATCAATAAAGTATGTGTATCAATCACCAGTATAGTATAAATATCACTTGGGATGCACCAAGTCACAATCCCCAATAGTAAACGACCCTACACTCGACGTGGAATGCGTGTCACGCCTCAATATAGCATTACGATGTGAAAGTCCGGGGTTTCAAACCCTCGGAGAAGCATTTACATCTATTACTCACCTCTAGCCGGGCAAATACTACTCCGTGATGCCCTTTCCTCTCATATCGACCTACACGCGCGTCGAATCTGGCCAAAACCACAACAAATACATTACAATAGGCTAAGGGAATATAACCCAACCGAAAAAACTCGAAAAACACCCAACAACACGAAGTTGGAAAAACTCGAGCCCCGGGTCCAATCCTTGAAAAATTATAAAATTAACGCCAACGGATTCCTCATCTCGCCACAAGTCTAACCATACCAAATTTAAGTATTTCTCATATCGTCTCGACCTTCAAATCCTTAAAAATGTCCAAGAGGGTTTTTAAGCTTTTCTCCCTTAAATTCATGGATTATCAACGAAACTTGCAATAAATTCGAGTAATATAACCAAAATTTAGTTAAGATCACTTACCCCGATGTTCTCTATGAAAATCTGCCCAAAAATTTCCTTATCCGAGCTCCAAATCATTACAAATAGGAAATGGGAATGAAGTCCCATTTCCAGAACTTTAACTCTCTGCCCAGGCCTATTTCCGCTTCTGCGATCAAAATGTCGCTTCTGCGGATTCCCTCATTTTGCCCAAGACCGCTTCTGCGATCCCTTTTTCATAAAAGCGCGACCGCTTACGCGGTCCAAGCATCCGCTTCTACAGAAGCTACCCAAACTCCATGTTCCGATTCTGCGACTCCCCTTTCGCTTCTGCGGAACCGCTTCTGCGGTCCGTTTCCGCCGAAGCGAAAACACCAGATACCAGAACTCTTCAGCAGTCTCCAACTCCAAATTTCTTCTCGTTAGCCATCCGAAATCACCCCGAGGCCCCCGGGACCTCAACCAAAAATGCCAATACATCCCATAACATTATTCAAACTTGTTCCAATTATTAAAACATGCCAAACAACACAAAAATCAATAATTCACCACAGATTCAAGCCTAAGTTTATCAAATTCTTCTGAAACTCACATTCGATCAAAAACCCGACCAAACGACGCTCGAATGACCTGAAATTTTGCAAACATATCCAAAATCACCTAACAAACTATAGAAACTCTCGAAATTCCATTTCGACCCTCAGATTAAAATCTCACCTATCAACCGAAATTCGCCAAAATTCAAACTTCGCCAATTCAAGCCTAATTCTACACCGGACCTCCAAATCAAATCCAATTCTGATCGCACTCCTAAGTCACAAATCATCCACGAAGATAACCAAACCATCGGAATTCACATCCGAGCCCTCTAACTATATAGTCAACTTCCGATTGACTTTCCCAAAACAAGCTTCCTTCTAAGAGGCTAAGTGCCTCATTTCCAACTAAAACCAATCCAATTCTACCTGATCAACTCAAATACTGATATTGAAACATGGTGCAACATAATATGGGGGAAACGAGGCAGTAACTCACGTGATGAAGGGCCGGGTCGTCACAGTACAACTGTCCTAAACGGACCCAACCCCTGTATTAAGTCCTAAAATTCAAATGCACGTGACGCAAACAAGCGTTCCTACTAGGGATTCGATATGAGGCTATGTTATTCTGGGTTTAAAAACTGGGTGTATTATTCTTAACCTAACTTACCCGAGCGGACAACTCGAGTCAGGAAGGGGGGGCAGAATACCGGTAATCAAAAGATCATCCCGCTTTGCAACTTGTCCTAACCTAGTTCTAAATTGGGATATAATACTAACAGAAAAGAAGTCACGCCAGCGTTTACTTCTGAGAAGATTAGAATAGAAGGGTTTCACAGCATTTTATATACAGTTCAAATAATATCAAAGCAGTAAAGCGGCATTTAGCACATTAGGCCCAACAATATAAAAATCAGATAATAAATAAAAGCTAAATATAACAATTATTTTAAGCTTGAATTCTTGAACCTTGAACCAGAGATTCTGGGTTCTTTTCCCTAATGGAGTCGGCAGAGCTGTTACACCTCCTTTTTCTACCCCGAAAGGGGGTATAAGGGGAGTTTTTTAAATTAAAGTGACAATCAAAAAAGGATCATTCATTTAAGTTTAGAGTCACAACTTGGGATAAATTATGTTGTCCCAAGTCACCGGTTTAAAATCCTGAATCTAATTTATGGTCTGCAAACATAAAAATCTGGTTAGGGAAATCTGTTAACTAGGGAGAAGGTGTTAGGCATTCGCAGATTCTGTGGTTTTAGCATGGTCGCTTTAATCATATACCTGGCTTATTAAATTGTCTAATTGCTTATTTTAAAACCTATGTGCATTTACCTCTTTTAGTCAACAAATTATCTTAAAAAAGGTCACGCGTACGTGTACCCTTTTGTTTGGCACGTCAAAAATCATGTCACGCGAACATGTCTACAATTAATAATACTTTATTATTATTAAAAAAGTTTTATTGAATTTGCACGAACGCATATCTCGATTTATTTATTTTTTGGTATCGTAACTGCCACGTGTACGTGTACGTAAA
Organism: Nicotiana glauca; assembly: GCA_026770625.1. Taxonomy (NCBI): domain Eukaryota; kingdom Viridiplantae; phylum Streptophyta; class Magnoliopsida; order Solanales; family Solanaceae; genus Nicotiana; species Nicotiana glauca. The sequence goes on from MU713064.1 coordinate 200,466, forward strand.
CACGATAATTTATTTATTAATATGTCCCTAAAGCATACCTGCATATTTGAATATTTTCCTAATCTTTGAGATTGTTGTGATACCAAATTTACGAGCAAGACATTATTGGGGAGCAAATAGGCTAGCTAACATGATCTATTACTAGGTGAAATTCCTTATGGTCCAAGACTCAACGTATGGCCAATTATTATTCTTTGCCCAGAAAGAAACAACTCCAATTTTTCCATCTACCTGATTAAAAGCATTAATTAAAGAAACCAAGAGTACAGGTATCACGACCAAAATAAAAACTAATTAAACCAATTTAAATGAAAACTAAGACATGCTACTCAAAAAACTTAGAATAAAAAATCAACCAACACGCACACCAAGCTATCATAACACAATGAAATGAGAATAATAATTCAGAATTGGATCTTTTATTAATATATTAATAAACCAAGCTGAAAATTGCAAATCAATCGGGCTAAACAAAGTAACAATCCTTGGACAGAAATACTAAAATTATAAATCGAATCCTTGACTTCGAAGCTTGCTGGAACTCGACGAACCTCGGAGAGCACTGTGACGACCCAGTCAATCATCTCATGAGTTACTACACTGTTATCCCCATTTCTTCTTCTTACTACTATGTTTATAGGTTCTCTATATGATGGGGTTGGTTGGCTCGGGTTCGGAAAGGATTTGGTAAGGTTTGAGCCACTTAGTCTCTTTTTAGGAAGCTTAAGTTGGAAAAGTCAACTGGATGTTGACTTATGTGTTAGAGGGCTAGGATGTCAGTTCTCATTGTTCGGATAGCTTTGGGAGGTGATTTGAGACTTAATATAGTGATTGGAATTAGTTTTGGAGGTCCAGAATAGATTTAGGCTTGAATTGGTGAAAGTGGATTTTTGGCGATTTTCGGTTGATAGGAAAGATTTCGATATAGGGTTCGGAATGGAATTTTGAAAGCTGTAATAGTTCCATTGAGTCATTTTTTATGTGTGTGCAAAATTTCAGGTCATTCGGGCATAGTTTGGTTGGGGTTTTGATCAAAATCGTATTAGTAAGATTTTTTAACCTTAGGCTTGAATCCGATGTGTTTTGATTGATTTGACATTGTTTGAAGTATTTTGAAGATTGGTATAAGTTTTAATAGTAGTTTAAGACTTGTTGGTTCCTTTGGTTAAGGAATCGGGGGTCTCGGGGTGATTTCAGATGGTTGACGGAAGGTTTGGAGTTGAGTTTGAGAGATGAAGCCATGTTGTTGCTGTCATAACCGCATCTGTGGTTGAAGGATCTCAGGTGTGACCCTGTAGATGCAGGAGACAAGTTGCAGAAGCGGAGGATGGTAAGGTTGGCATGTAAACGTAGAAGCAGCAGAAGAACCGCACTTACGAAAAGGCAGGTGCGGGGCAGGCATTGTGGATGCGGAGTTTGAGCGGTTTAAGTGAAAACCCCAGAAGTGGTTCAAGGGCCGCAAATACGGTGCCGCAGAAGTGGGAAATTGGCCACAAATGCGAAATCCCTGGGCTAGAAGGTATAAGTTATTTCCTTCGCAATTTTTTTAGCAATTCCACCATTTCTAAGTCGGCTTTGGAGCTTTTTATACGATTTTGAAGAGATAATTCAACGGGACTTCTTTGAGGAAAAGATTTTGGACCTAAAACTCGTTCCTGTGGTATTATTTCACGGATTAGGGCTGTAATTAATGGAATTTAAGGGTTAAATTTGGGGAAACTAGGGCTTAGAAACTTAGGCCTTTGATTGAGGATTTGAAGGACCATTGTGGTCGATTTTTAGAACTTTTGATATGTATGAACTCGTGGGGAGATAAGGAATATATTGATGTGAATATTATCGATCTCAGAGACGTGGTCCCAGGGGTCAGGTTTTGATAATTTCGGGATTTATGCTATAAATTGAGTATTTTTGCTTGGGCTTCATTCCCTTAGCATATTCTGATCCTTTAATTTTGATTTTGGATAGATTCAAAGCGAGTGGAGGTAGATTCGAGGGGCAAAGGCATCGTGGGCAAGAGTTTGGACCGATTGAGGTGAGTAATGATTGTAACTATAGTCCTGAGGGCATGAAATTCAGGATTGCACATCATTGTGCTATATTGAGGTGACGCACACACTATATGATGAGCGTGAGGTTTTGCACTGCTGGGGATTGTGACTTAGTCTCTCCTAAATGACTATTTTTCCACATAATTGACTGAAAAATATTTCCTATCGTCTTGTTTTGGGTTGAATGCCATATTTGTGCTTCATGCCAACTATATGAAGCTTTAGTGGATTTTTATTGATATTTCCTCACTGTTTTGACTTTATACTTGAACTCAGTCATGCTATATTCCACTGTTATTTCATAACTCAACCATGTTTACTCTGCTTTAACACTTAAATGATATTTTAAATGATATCTTAGGCTGAGCACTATGTTTTTACTATTGCCCGAGCGGCTATGAGATTCTGACTCAATAAGGCCTAGGGCCTATATTGTGAGGAAACACAAAATTTGATTATGAGGCTGAGGGCCTGAGATATGTACGCCACAAGATGGATTGTGATATGAGGCTGAGAGCCTGGTGATGACGCCATGAGATGGCTTGATATTGTGCTTGGGCTGTAAGGGGCCGCTCTAGGAGTCTGCACACCCCCAGTGAGCGTGGGTACCCATTGTGATGTGAGTTATAGCCCGAGGGGCTGGTATTATTTCTGAGATGTTGCCTGGCGGGCGGAATTGTTGACATTGTGCCCGAGGGGCGATCCTTTATGTGTTTATATTTCCTATTTGCCTGTCATTTGCTTACTTAATTGTTAAAAAGGAATTTTATGAAGTTTAAACTTAACTTAGTGATTTTACACATCTTTACTGCTTCACTGATTTACTGGCTTGTAATGCTTCCTTATAGCTTATAATATGCCTTACATGATTTCTTGCTTTTAGTCTTTATTTATGATTATTACTCACTGAGTTGTACTCAATTTACTCCATGCACCCCATGTGCAGATTCAGGCCCCATTAATGAGTATTGATCTTTCCAGCTCAGGCGGATTTGAAGATTCTCTAGGTAGCTACTGGCATTCGTAGCCCAGAGCTTCTTCCTTTATCTTATCTTCCTCTGTTTTAGACTTGTATTAGACTATGTAGACCTTTCTTGTATTATCCAGATTATAGATGCTCATGACTAGTGACACCCTATTATCGGGCAGCGTTGGGTTATTTTCCAAAAATAATACTATTATCCGCTACTTTGAGATTATTTATTATGCTTTAGACTTAATTCTTATAATTTAATTCCTTAAAACTGAAATGGAAAAGTGTCGGCTGGACTTGTCTTCACGAGAGGTGCCATTACGACCGGGTTCAGGTTTAGGGTCGTGATAAGCTGGTATCAGAGCTTAGGTTACATAGGTCTCAAGAGTCCTGAGCATGTTTAGTAGAGTCTCGTGGATAGGTACATAGACGTCTGTATTATCCTCAAAAAGTTGTATAACCTTTAGGATAAACATCATATTCTTGAAATTCTTGTCGTGCGAATTTGTTGATCCGAGTACTATACTTCTGTTATTCTATTCCCTCACAGATGGTGAGGACACGCGCTACCAATCAGGATAGATGACCACTAGTACCACTAGCTATGGCCATTAGAGGTTGAGGTTGCGGTAGGGGCAGAGGTGTGGCCCGCATAGTAGTTAGGGCAGCACTTGCAGATCCACCAGTCGCCTTAGTTTAGGATAAGGTCACAGTTGTAGATGCTCCAGCAGCACCAGCTCAGGCACCAGTTGTGCCCATTATGATTTTGGGTTAGGAGGCCTTGGCTCAGATTCTGTCAGTTTGCACTGGCCAAGCTCAGGCGGTTTCAGTCACTACAATCGCAACTACTTCTCAGGCCGGGGGAGGCAATCAAACTCCTGCCACTCGCACAACTAAGCAGGTCATGCAAGGACTTCAGACTTCGGGGGCACATCCATCCCGGCTGGTTGCAGCTGCTCAAGACTATGTAGCTCCTGCCATGCCAGAGGACGAACAATGCAGATTGGAGAGGTTTGGTAGACTTCAGCCTCCGACCTTCAGTGGTGCAAAGGGCAAGGATTCCTAGAGTTTCTTAGATATGTGTCAGAAGATGCTTCTTACAATGGTATTCTAGAAACCAGCAGGTCGCTTTCACTACTTAACTATTTTCTAGAGCAGCCTTCACTTGGTGGGAGGCATTTGAGACACGTAGGCTTGTTGGTGTAGCACCCCTTACCTGGAATTAGTTCTCCGTTCTCTTTTAGGAGAAGTATGTGTCATAGTCTCGTAGAGAGGAGCTGCATAGGGAGTTGAGTGGTTGCGTCAAGGAGAGACGAATATGATGCAGTATGAGATGAGGTTCTCCAAGTTAGCTCGTTATGCGATATGGTTGGTTCCGACAAATAGATAGAAGATTAAAAGGATTAGTGATGGCCTCACTTATCACCTTCGTATTCTTATGACCAGGGAGTGGGTGACCGGTGTGACTTTTGAGGATGATGTAGACATTGCTCGAGAGATTGAGTTTGTTCGTCGCCAGGAGCGAAAGGAGAGAGAGGCAAAGACGCCTCGAGGATCTGGTAGTTATAGTGGTGTACTTTCGAGAGGTCAGTTTCTACAAGATAGAGTCTATCCATTCATGCATGCTTAGCCAGCTCGCCCATGTTATCGTGGGGCATCATCTGGTCATGGTTCTCACAGTTCTTATCAGGTCCAGCCATCACTTAGTGCCCTTCCAGCTCAGAGTTCATCCCGTGCTCCATCAGTGGCTCTTCTATGCCAAGGGCATCAGCTAGTCACTTCGGTGCAAGGGGTTCCCTTCATTCCCCTTCTCTAACACTTGAAAGTTGTTATGAGTGTAGAGAGATGGGTCATATGTGGAGTCAGTGTCCTCGTCGTCTTACGGGTTCATCTATGCAGAGGGGTCAGTCAGCGGCTTCAGTGCCAGCTACTTTACCACCACCCACCCAGCCAGCTAGGGGTTGAGGTCAGTCAGCTAGGGTAGACCTAGAAGGGAAGGTCGATCAAGCGGCGGTCAGGCCCGTGTCTATGCACTACCGGCTAGACTCGATACTAATGCTTTCGATGTTGTTATTACAGGTATTGTTTCAGTCTACCACAGAGATGTTGTCGACGCCCCCTTTTTCTAAAGCAAAATCGGGTTTACGACATTTGGGAAGACAACTCTATTCCCGTATGGGAATTGGGTTTTGGATTTTTGGAGAGTCGCCGCCTAATGATTATAGTGCATTAGGACACTTTTCAAAAGAATTTGAGATGAAAACCAGAGTTTGGGTAAGGGCTAGAAATTATCTCGAGGGGAAGGTGTTAGGCAGCCCTTAAGATCCACTTGTGTGGTTCCTGGCCATGCTACAATTGTGACTTTAAATGCAAACAAACAAGTAAACATATTGCAAATACGAGAAACTGTTACAAAAAAAGCCCAAAAAGGGTTTAAACGTGCTAAAATTTGGAAGGAAACAGTTTTTGTGATTAAAGAAAAGATACGCAAGTAAAGGGAAGGGGTCAAATAATTGATGCAAGTAACTTAAAAGAAGTACAAGAAACGAAAGTTGAAGATTGCACAGCTTTTAAAGTTATGAAAATTATTAAACTAATAAAGAGGGAGGGGGTGGTCCTAGGTTTATATATTACATGGATCATTCACACAACACCGGTACCCAATTGTACGCATAGTGTTATCGTGTGATCATCATCTCTATATCTACCTTTCCCACCCCGTCAAGGCATTAAAGCGCGGAATGGTATCGTTTGCTCATTGCATGCTATTACCCGTCCCAATCCTATCAGTCCTTGAGGCAAATGGACTACTAATCCTAAAGGGAAAGGGGTTTGGGGCTTTTAGAAGTTTTCAAATGACAAAATGCTAAGGCGGCAACCAAAACAAATAATGCACATAGAGGGGAAACAGAAAAGCAAACAGGGGCTCAAATATGCCTCCATTAACCAACAAAGTCATAGAGTTTAGCATGTCTTACACATATTGATTTGGTCTTGATTAAATAAAGTGATGGGCAGACTGGTTCAAAGTATATTTGTAGACGAAAAGTCTACATTAGTCATATTCGAATGCAGTTGTCTAAAACTGATCTGGTTGATTTATCCTCTTTGTCTAAGTGTTGGGTAGAACTAGACGTGGTATATACTGATTTTAGAAAAAAGGATGCAAGATAAAAGGGGTTACCAATTTTAGCGGGACATTACGAGTTCAACAGTTAATGTTACTTCTATTCAGATTTGAGATTTCCTATAGGCATGCTTTCTATATGACTACTGATTTGGACACCTTTTAGATGTTAACAAAGGCCCTATGAACATGCTATCTATATGCAGCTTTTATTACCAAACCTACAAATGGTTTGCCTAGTGATATTCATAGATGCAGAATGCAGTAATTTATAGACCGTATTTTTATATTAAGTTGCAGAACAATTAGAACTTAACCTATAGGCAAGATATCTATGCGTGTTTGCAGAAATTAAAGGTTAACCCTATAGGCATGATATCTAGGCGCATTTGCAGAAATCAAAGGTTACCCTATAAGCATGATTTCTAGGTGTATTAACAGAAATAAAAAGGTTACCCTATAAGCATGATTTCTAGGTGCATAAAAATAAATCCCATCCCCCCATTTTACCAAGTTCCCCAGAGTTTGTACAAATTATTACAACCCAAAAAAAACAACTGGAATAAAAAAAAAATACATCAGAAATCATCAACTACATCCAAGCAACCTAATCCAGACTTGAGGCCTAATAATATAAGATTGAGCCACTTCCGGCATCCAGATTTCCAATCCTTCTCTTATCTAGGGTGTTTCATAGATCCAAGGGATTTCAGGAACCCCAGGCAGTGCATACACCCAAGATATTAATCAAAAATTATGTTGTGCAGTGTGGAAGGGCCAGCCCTTATGTGTCCAAGTTCAGAGGGAGCTCAAGGGTCCCAAGGCAAGGCTCATACAAGAGGTGCATAACTTAAGTTCTAAGAATGAGTATAAGTCAAATAGAAGGGGTAGGGGGGCTACCCAGGCAGGCTGGTGGTCATGCCCAGCCACAAAATAGACTGGCACACCCTGACCAAACCTGTTGATCAAGTATTTAGAGAGTAAAGACCTACTGGAGGTTAAGCCATGGCCTGAACAATAATTAGAAATATTGGAAGGCTACGGCTTTTACTCAGCACACACAATAAGGGAATGGGGATGGGAAATTGACAAAGCTTAGGGCCCCAAAGGGTCCAGTTCATATCCATGGACAATGATTTCAGACATTGCCATGTTTCTAAACAGTAACTTAAACCATATAAAGGGGGTGTAAGGGTTTGGGATTCATAAAGTATCACATAAATAGCACATAACTGACAGAATCTACACGTAAATTAAGCAAGGAATTACAAGGGAAATGGAACATGTTACAGCATGCTAGAAACACATGTTAACTAAGGAAAACATGAACAGAAGTAGATAGGAATAAAACATATTGTTGTTAAGACATGTAAACTAACTAGGACATACCAGTAGAGAAGCAAAAATGCAAAAGAAAGTAGAGCAAACAAAAGCCCACAGCAGCACAAGTAGCAGAAAGAGGGACAGAGTTTTTTTAAGTGTAAGGGAGTATTTTGAACTCAGATTGTTCGTCTGTGCTCGTGTGCATTCAAATAAAAGGGAGGAGAGTATTTATAGCTTTGAAAAAGCATAGAGAAATAAGGTAATAAGTACAAATCTAACACAAATATGGGCATGGTCACAAATCGGAATCAATTAGCATAAGACTCCCCTTTAATCAGGGGATTCTTATTCGAACAGATACTAACAGGATCCAAATAAGGAAAGGAGAACCAGACTTGTAAGCAAAATGGTTGTTGCCATAAAAGAAACAGTAAAGTCATACAATAGGCAATTAAGTCTAAGTACAAGATTTGAAGTTATTTTTGGAAGGATTCAGTGAGGCCAATCAAAGAAAGAGAATCCATTAAACTTTGACAGGCTAGTAAAAATCAGGATCTCAGGGAAGGAAAAGTTTAATTTTTTTTTTAAATCGATTTCGAATTAAAATAAAGCACATGGGGAACTCAGTATATAATGCATACACAAATAGCAGACATGTGAGGCTAAGCTATGGCAAAAGAAAGATCATACAGCAATAGCATAGAGCAGACATTCAAAACATGCTAGTTAGGCTTAAGTGTGTAATAGAGAGAGAAGTAGTCGAAAATATGCAGAGAGTCGAGTGAGAATCATAAGCGTAGAACATATAGAGAAAAGAAATGTTGAAACAAGGAATCAAGTTGAATAATTTCAAACATACAAGCAGCACAAACAACCTCACAGGACTTCAAATAGCCTCCCAAAAATACTATGGTTTTTAAATCAGTAGAGTTTAGAGACGACAAGCAGCTGAAACAACAAGCAATTTCAAAATTCCAAGAGAAAATACCTAAAAATTAGGTTTTTAACTATTAATCAATAAACCAAACAGATATGCTCAGGAACTCAATTAAATCCCCAAAGTTAGGATTTTTACCATCAAATAAACCTAGAGATGATAAGCGTATAAACGGACTGAAACAAAAATCACAAAATTAGGATTTTTCAACACGCTGAAACAGATAGAAGAACAAACATGAACAAATCATACCAAAAACATAAACATGCTAATAATCAGAGATCTTTTGAAAAACTTAAACGAAAAACCCTAATGAAGGGTCGTTTTTCCAAAAAAAGTCGAAGAACTTTCGAGAACACACTTAAACATTCATGGAAAGTATAGATCTAAAGCAGATCTGAAATAAAAATAAAAAAATCCCAAAGATTAGGGTTTCGAAGAACCCAGAAAGGTGAGAAAGGCCTTGAATATTAACAATCTAACCAGGAGCGCCAAGGATCTGACTTGGACGGCCATGACTGGCCGGAGAAAAGTCAGGGGTGACCGGAGAAAGGTCATGAATGGAAGTCAGAAAACGATTGGACCAACTTCCTTCGAGATTTGGCCGGGAAACAATGGAAGCAAACACTCAGGAGATATAGGAGGCCATTACACATCCCCGATGGCCCTGGAAGGTCATGGATTAGGGCGGAATTTGAGAGGCGGCGTCTAGGGTTAATGAGAGATTAGAGAGCATTTTAGAGATGAGAGGTTTCAAGGTCAGTGTTTGGCGAAGAGTGATTAGGGTTAGGGGGTTGGTAAAATTAAAAAAGGAAAGAATAAAATGTGGTCGTTGATCGTTTAGATCAAGGGCCTAGATTAAATGGGAGTCGGGCGGATCGGACAAATAGGTTAGGGGTTGGTTTAATTCAAAATTGGGTTGGGTAATTTTGGGCTCTGAAATTGGGTTAATTGGGGTTGCCAAATTGTCTATAATTGAAATGCAATTAAGGCCAAATCGTAAATAGCCAATTTTCCATTTTTAAATTTTATAAAAATAGTAATACAGATTTTAAAAACAAATTAAGAGTACTGAGTAAATAAGTATTATATAAATATTAATTAAAAAATGCTGGAATTAATTTTATAAACATAAAATATCATAAATTACAAGATAGGCTATAATTGCAATTATATGCAATTTAGCTTTTAAAAATGCCAAATGAATTTGTAAAAATATGCAAAAATTACCTTAATTATATTTTGGTATAAATGTAAAAATTAAAATGAATCATTCTCCAAAAATGATAATTTTGGGAATAATTATTGGATTTTGTTGTATTAAAATAGGCAATAAATTGGTTTTAAAAATTATTAAAATGCTAAAAACTCTTGGTTGTGCTTATATTTGCACCAATATGATATTTTGGAAATATTTGGGTATATAAAATATATAGGAAAAAATTGGGTATCAACAGCTGCCCCTCTTTACCCGAAAAGGATGAAAGAGTTGTCGGGTAAAGATATAATGGCCAATTTTGATCGGAAGCGGCGATTTGAAAAGAATTTGACCAAGCTCTTGTTCTAAGCTGCCTACATATCCCTGGTTTTATAAGAATTAGACCGTATGTAGTTCAGGAAACATTGACGGAACATGCTGATGACGATTCGAAAGAAATGGGCACGATATTTATAGGGCAAAAGGTATCTGAAACTTGATCGGCTGCGGGGACTGAGCGGGATCGCTCCTGCTGAGATGGATGTTGCTAGGTGGTCTACCTGCAAGTGAGCAATACAGGCGTATATTGTGCATAAACTTAAATATGATGCAAGTTCCCGTTGGACCATGAGTGTTGCCCTTGGACGGTTAGGATAACGTCTTCGGACCATGATGTTCTGGGCCATGAAGCGCAAAATTAAAGGATTCGCAGGCTATGAAAAGATGTTCTCGGGCTATGATAATGGTGCCTCCGAACCATGATGACTTTGAATAATGATGTGCAGGATATAAAGTGGGGTCCTCGGGCCATGGCATGGTGTTCTCGGGCTATGAGGATGATGCCTCCGAATAATGATGCCTTCGGACAGTTTGGCAATATTTTAGCCCATGAAATGCAAGATTTGGCAGTATTTCAGCCGATGCAAAAGCGTAAATGGCGATATTTCAGCCGACAGAAATTTAAAATGGCGATGTTTTAGCCGATAGAGAATTTAAATAAAGTTTGGCGATATCTCAACCGATGTAGAATTTGAATAAAGTTTGGCGATATTTCAGCTAATTGCAAGACGTAAGTAAAAGTGGCGATATTCCAGTCATGCAAGAAAGATAAAGTGGCGGTATTTCAACCATGCAAGAAAGATAAAGTGGCGGTATTTCAGCCATACTAGAAAGATAAGGTGGCAATATTTCATCCATGCAAGTGGAGGTAGAGCTTAACCTCGGAAGGCAGAAAGGTAGCCTTATGCAGATAATGCAGGATGGAGACAACGCTTAGTCTTGGAAGGTAGAAAGGTAGCCTTATGCAGATAATGCAGGATGGAGACAACGCTTAGTCTTGGAAGGTAGAAAGGTAGCCTTATGAAATGCAGATAATGCAGATGGAGACAACACTTAGTTTCGGAAGGCAGAAAGGTAGCCTTATGCAATGCAGATAGTGCAGATGGAGACAACGCTTAGTCTTGAAAGGCAGAAAGGTAGCCTTATGCAATGCAGATAGTGCAGATGGAGACACCGCTAAGTCTCGAAAGGCAGGAAGGTAGCCTTATACAATTCAGATAGTGCAGATGGAGACAGCGCTTAGTCTCGGAAGGTAGAAAGGTAGCCTTATGCAATGCAGATAGTGCTAATGGAGACAATGCTTAGTCTCGAAAGGCAGAAAGTTAGCCTTATGCAATGAGATAAAAATGAATAGTAATAAAAAATTCTTAGTTGATAGCTGGTAGCTGATTGTGATATTCGGCTGCTGGGGATATTGCATGCGGATAGCAAATGCGAATATATGTGACGGTTCAATGCGATTGCGTAATACATTTGGTGATTTTGTGACTTGGGTGCCTGCGTCCAAAGAAAATTATGAGTTTTGTAAAAAGGGGGAAAGATTAGTTCGTTTTCCCTTGAATCCTGGCGTTGCTCATCATCGGGATAGCGTTGCTAAACAGCGGCAGTTCAAACAATAATAATGCATGATTTAGTAAACATATCATAAGTAGAAAATAGTTTTCTTTTAGCTGAACCAACGACTGTGATGCAGTTCGAGACATTGCAACCTCTCTTGCTCCGAAATTTTAAGGGTCCTCCTCAAAATTCTGTCCCAGTTTGTTGGGATGGCACTTCTGACGGCTGCGCTGAATGACCGAAGAATAAACTCCAGAATTTTGAGGGTCCTCCTCAAAATTCTGCCCCAGTTTACTGAGGTGACCTCCTTGGTGATGAGTGGCTGAAGACTAACTTTGGAATTTTGAGGGTCCTCCACAAAATTCTTCCCCAGTTCCAATAATAGGGGGAAATGAAATTTTTATTAAATTGTGACCGAACCCATAGGGCTGCCTACGTATCCCCTCTTAAACGGAAATCAGGTCAGGCATAGTTCAAATTACATCCTAAAGAAATCATAGGTAGTTACACATAGTATCGTTTCACTGCATTTGAGTTGATTGGCTTTGGCCAGACTTCTCCGTCCATTTCTGCAAGAATAAGGGCTCCCCCAGTTAAAACCAGAGGAACCATGTACGGACCTTGCCAGTTGGGAGAGAATTTTCCTTTGGCTTCCTCTTGATGTGGGAATATTTTCTTCAGCACCAACTGCCCTAGTGTAAACTTCCTTGGCTTAACTCTTTTGTTGAAGGCTCTGGACATTCTGCTCTGATACAACTGATTGTGGCAAAATGCATTCATCCTTTTCCCATCTATAAGGGCTAACTGCTTATAGCGACCTTTCACACATTCTGCATCGTCCAACTCTGCTTCTTGTATGATCCTCAAAGAGGTAAATTCTACCTCGGCGGGGATGAACCCCTCTGTACCATAAACCAGCATATAGGGAGTTTCTCTGGTCGATGTGCGAACCGTGGTGCGGTATCCCAGTAAGGAGAATGATAACTTCTCATGCCATTGTTTGTGACTTTCGACCATCTTCCTTAGTATCTTCTTGATATTCTTGTTGGCTACTTCTACAGCTCCATTCATCTGAGTCCTGTAGGCTGTACAGTTCTTGTGTTTAATCTTGAATGCCTCACACATTGCTTTCATCAAATCGCTGTTGAGATTGGAACCATTATCAGTGATGATTGATTCTGGAATTCCGAATCGGCAAACAATACAGTCATGGACGAAATCTGCCACAACTTTCTTAGTCACTACTTTGTACGATGCTGCTTCAACCCATTTAGTAAAATAATCAATTTCCACCAGGATAAACCTATGCCCGTTTGATGCGGCAGGCTCGATAGGTCCAATGACGTCCAAACCCCAGGCGGCGAATGGCCACAGTGAGCTTGTTGTAGTAAGCTTGTTTAGAGGCACCTTTATCATATTTGCATGTATTTAACAGCGATGGCACTTGCGAACATACTGGATACAGTCTGTTTCCATAGTCATCCAAAAATAACCTGCTCGGAGTATCTTCTTTGCTAAAACAAAACCATTCATGCGTGGCCCGCAAGTCGCTGCGTGCACTTCTTCCAATAGTCTGGAAACTTCTTTTGCTTCGACACACCTCAATAAACCCAAATCGGGAGTCCTCCTATACAGGATTCCCCTACTGTGAAAGAAGTTGTTGGATAATCTCCGAAGTGTGCGCTTCTGAGTAGCATTGGCAAGTCCTGGGTATTCCCCTGTTATCAAGTACCTTTTGATGTCGTGGAACCATGGTTTTCCATCCGCTTCTTTCTCAACATGAGCACAATAAGCTGGTTGATCATAAATCTTTACTGGGATGGGATCAATGAAATTCGTAACTAGATGTTGGATCATGGACGATAAAGTAGCCAATACGTCAGCGAACTCGTTCTGGACCCTGGGGACATGCTGAAATTTCGCCTTCATGAATCTTTTCCTTAACCCATGTATGTGATGCAAGTAGGGGAGTATCTTAGAGTTTTTGGTTGCCCACTCTTCTCGAACCTGATGTATGAGCAAGTCTGAATCCCCGATCACTTGCAGCTCCTGAATGTTCATGTCAATGGCCATCTTGAGCCCTAGGATGCATGCTTCATATTCGATCATATTGTTTGTGCAGGGGAATCTGAGCTTGGTGGATACCGAGTAATGCTGGTCGGTTTCTGATACTAGGACCGCTCCTATGCCAACTCCTTTGAAATTTGCGGCTCCGTCGAAAAACAATCTCCAACCATCATAGGATTCTGCAATATCTTCTCCTACAAAGGACACTTCTTCATCGGGAAAATATGTTTTCAGGGGTTCTTATTCTCTGCCGACGGGATTCTCAGCAAGGTGATCTGCTATGGCTTGACCCTTGATTGCTTTCTAAGTCACATAAACAATGTCGAATTCACTTAGCAAGATTTGCCGGTTAGCGAGCTTGCTAGTGGGCATGGGTTTCTGAAAGATATACTTCAGCAGGTCCATCCTGGATATGAGAAAAGTAGTGTAGGAGCAGAAATAGTGCCTAAGTCAGGGCACAATAGGTGCGCTCTAATATAGAATACCGGGCCTCGTACGGGGTGAACTTCTTGCTGAGATAGTAGATGGCTTGCTCCTCCCTCCCCGTTTCATCATGCTGTACCAGAACACAACCGAATGCTCCATCCAAAATTGCGAGGTAAAGCAATAGAGGCCTTCCTGGCTCGGGCGGAACACAGACTAGTGGTGTTGACAAGTATTCCTTGATTCTTTAGAAGGCTTTTTGACAATTGTCAGTCCATTTAGTAGCAGCGCCTTTCTTCAGCATTTTAAAGATGGGTTCACAAATGACCGTGGACTGAGCTATGAACCAGCTGATATAGTTGAGTCTTCCCAAGAAAATCATCACGTCCTTCTTGTTCTTTGGTGGTGGAAATTCTTGAATGGCTTTGACCTTTGATGGATCCAATTCTATTCCTTGACTACTCACGATGAAACACAATAGTTTTCTTGCAGGAACCCCGAATGCACACTTGGCGGGATTCATTTTCATATTGTACCTCCTCGGTCTGTTGAAGAACTTTCTCAAGTCTCCCATATGATCAGTGGATTTTTTGGATTTGATGATGACATCGTCCACATATACCTCGATCTTCTTGTGTATCATGTCGTGAAATATAGTAGTCATGGCTCTCATATAAGTGGCACCAACATTCTTTAACCCAAACAGCATCATTTTGTAACAATACATTCCCCACGGCGTGATGAAAGCCGTTTTCTCTACATCTCCCTCATCCATCCATATCTAATGATACCCAGCGAAACAATCGATGAAAGAATGCATTTCATGCTTGGTGCAGTTGTCAATAAGAATGTGTATGTTTTGCAAGGGGAAGTCATCTTTGGAACTGTCCTAGTTAAGATCCCGGTAGTCAACACAGATTCTAACCTTCCCATCCTTGTTTGGTACCATCACGATATTGGCTAACCACATTGGATATTCCACCACCTTGAGAACTTTGGCTTTAACCGGCTTAGTAACATATTCTTTGATTTTCAAACTCATGTCGGGTTTGAACTTTCTGAGCTTCTACTTTACCGGCGGACAAGTTGGGTCTGTTGGTAGTTTGTGAGATACAATAGACGTGCTGAGGCCAGTCATATCATCATACGACCAGGCGAATATGTCTTTATATTCCTTTAAATATTTCATATATTCTTCCTTTTCTGATGGCGACAAGTGAACACTGATGCGAGTTTCTTTGACATTTTTTGTATCTCCCAAATTAATGACCTCAGTTTCTTCCAGGTTGGACTTAGGTCTATTCTCAAAATTCTCAACCTCTCTGACAACCTCTTCAGGTATCTCATCTTCTTCTGAGTCTATGTCCTTTTGTTGCATTGTTTCATTGTAAGTCACAATCGTTGGTTCATCGTCAAGATATAATAGTAATGTTGTATAAAAATAGAGTAAATGATAGAGAAAATAATAAGAGTGATATGTATGATAAACTGAAATTCTTAGATTAAATTCATAATTGTTTGAAACATCGAAGCTATTTTCGAAATAAAAGACAATGCGGAAAGAAAATCAACTAGTAAACTAAGCTAAAAATGAGATACATGGTGCTTTTGTTTAGCCTTGCTACCCCGAAGACTTCCAGGCCCTAACGGTCCTAATTGACCAATTGCTGAGGTGGTTTCCTCGGTTTACGACTTGTATGGAAGGGCCTTCCTCCTCGAAAAGAACACAGCAGTCCATATCATCATCTTCCAGAAATAGATTCTTTATGGCTGCTAACGCTTCATCTTCTTCTGACCCATATATAGTATCTGCCGATTGGAAGGTCTGCTCCAGGCTAGGTATCGGAAACTCCAATGGATAGTATGGGCTGTGCCATGGTGGCGACCAGTTCTGGAATTCTTCCCAAGTGTAATCGTACCCCAAGCCAAATGTAGTACCATGCTTCTTTAGTTTGATGGGATTAGTGATCCCCTGGAGATTTTTACCAAGCCCCTTTCTAGGCTCATACCCACACCAATTTAGGATACTTTCAATCTAGCAATCCCACCACTTATCCTTATCTATAGCGTTGACCCTTTCGATATGGTGGTATGTTTCCCCGCCTATTCTCCTTCTACCTCCAATCATCGGGATAGTCTGACGACTGTATATGGGGCTACTATCTCCATGAATAATCACCTCTTGGTGATTCTATTCAAACTTCACTGCCTGATGCAGGGTCGATGTTACGTCTCCCGCAGCGTGGATCCAGGGCTGTCCTAATAGCAAGTTGTAGGATGTCGGGACGTCTATTACTTGAAAGTCAATGTCGAACCTTGTTGGACCCATTTGTAAGCACAGGCTGATTTCTCCAATAGTAGATCTCTGGGACCCATCGAAGGCCTTGACATTGATAGCCCCATCTTTGATCTCGTGTAGGCCTTTCCCCAGAGTCCTGAGAGTTACAAGCGGACAGATGTTAAGGCTCGATCCTCCATCGATCAGAAATCTAGTGATGAAATAATCTTCGCACTGCACGGTGATATGCAATGCCTTGTTGTGTCTCAATCCTTCTAGCGGCAGCTCATTATCGTAGAAGGTTATTTTATGGCTCTCCAGTACTTGCCCCACCATATTCTCCATTTCGCCACCAGTTATGTTGCTGGGCACATAAGCTTCGCTCAGTATCTTCATCAGGGCATTCTTGTGAGCGTCAGAGCTTTGTAAAAGAGCTAGGATGGAGATATGTGCTGGTGTTTTGTTCAATTGCTCAGTAAAAGAGTATTCCTTAGCCTGTATTTTCCTCCAAAGATCATCGGGCCCAGTTTCAATAGGCCGTCTTGGGGCTTGCTTACTGGACTCGGCTAGGTGCTCTGGGGTGTAAACCCTCCCTGTTCTGGTAAATCCTTGCACAACAATTGTTTCTCCTATCTTGGTCTTTCCTTGCCTCCTAGCTTCAGCAGTGTAATCCCATGGTATGGCATTTGAGTGGAACGGTGTTATGTCTGACATTGTCACCGGAATAGGCTCTCTGGGTGGTAACACAGCAACTTCAAAGGGTGCAGGTGTTTCCGAAACTCCAAATTCAACCTCAATTGGCCCAGGCACCTTTGCAGAAGGAGGCGCTTCAAATTCGAGAGGTATAGACATGTTTACTTCATCGTCCTTGGAGGGCTGATTCTGCATAACAATTGGGTTAAGCGCAACCGCTAGTTTCTTTGGTTCATCCCCCTCACCAATCAGACCTATCGACCCTTTGGGATCCCAATCATCTTCGATCTCGATCACGTGAATGTCTCCACCTTTGTGGTTAGGCAGAGGATTGTTACGAACATTAGGAGCAGGCTCCTTTGCTACTATGACCTTATTGTCAATCAGGGTTTGAATCTTGTCTTTCAATAAACGGCACTCGTCAAGGGTGTGTCCCTTCAAGCCGGAATGATACGCACAGGTCTTGTTGGGTTTGACCCACTGGGAGGGATTTTCTGGAGCTTTGGATGGGATAGAGTGACGTAACCAGTAGCTTTAAGTCTTTCATATAGCTAGTCAATTGGTTCAGTGATGGCTGTGTATTGTCTAGGAGGTTTGTGGTCAAAATTTGGCCTAGGTCTTGGGAAATTTTGACGGGTGGGTGGTGATTGGTAGTGAGAGGGTTGATTGTTATAAGCTTGATAAATAGGTGCTGGTTGAGAGTATCTGGGTATGGTGGGTTGATATGTGAGACATGGAGAGGATTGGTAAATGGGAGATGGATAAAAGGGTGCGGGTGCTTGGTAATTCGGGATGGGCTGATATGTAAGTGGAGGTGATGGGTAAGTGTGGTATTTTGGTGGTGATTTGGCCCCCTATACGACTATTACGGCACTCACATCCTTCTTTTTGGACATGCCACCAGTCTATAAAGCCTTATTAGTTTCCTGCAATGCTTCAAGATTTGTAACCATACCATTATTGATGCCCTCTTCGATTCTTTCTCCAAGTTTGATGATATCGGAGAACTTTTGACCCTCGATCAGCATCAACCTCTCGTAATATTTTGGATCCTAAGCCTGGACGAAGAATCTATTCATTTTCACTTCTTTTAGGGCCGGCCTAACCTTCGCAGCTTCTGACCTCCAACGAGTAGCATACTCGCGGAATGTTTCGGTGGGCTTCTTCTTCAAATTTTGTATGTAGAACACATCTAGTGCGTTCTCTGTATTGAATCGGAATCTATCCATGAAGTCTGATGCCATACCTACCCAACTCATCCATTTCTTGGGGTCCTGGCTGATGTACTAGGATGGTGCATCTCCTTTCAGGCGCCTCATGAAGAGCTTCATACGGATCTTCTTATCCCTTCCAACCCCAACTAGCTTATCACAATATGTCCTCAGGTGGACTCTGGGATCTCCTGTTCCATCAAACATTTCAAACTTGGGAGGTTTGTACCCCTCCGAAAGTTTAACATCCGGCTGAAAGCAGAGGTCTTCATAATTTAACTCTTCAATACCTTTGTTACCTTCCATGCCCTGAACTTGGCTGGTTAATTTCTTTGTCATCAGACTCAGGTGCACTCGAGATTGGTTGAGTATAGTGGGGGACAGTATCCACAAAAATAGGAGCGTTGTGGAGATGGTCATTTGAGGTGTTCAGTGGATCGGGAATGAGTAGTGGCGTGTTGTTGGGAGTGTGGCATGTGTTGCAGTGCTGGGTATGAGTGGGTTGTATCTGTGGTTGTGTGGTATTCAGTGGAGGTACGGGATTCTGGGTGTTGATATCAGGAGTGGTAAGAGAAAATGATAGGTTCTCCAAATTCCGAACCTGATCCAACTCTTCTAGGAACTTCAATAGTTTTTGCTCATGTTGGGTAGTAGTTTCCTTAGCGACCGGGGTACCCTGAGGAATCTCGATCTCCTTTCTGGTGCTTGGATCTCCCATTCTACCTTTGTTTTTGTTCCGAATAGGACTCGGGGGAGGAGGAGGTGGAGGACCCTTGGATCTTGTGGAGTATGACGACGGTGCCAGAATGCACGAACTAAACTTTGGGGAGGGGAATAAAAATAAAATAAAAATAAAAATGTAATAAGTTAATGCGGGTTATGAGGAAAAAATATTGCAGTATTTAAACACGTTATGCGAAAAATGTAAATCGCGTCCTAATTTTGGTGCCTCGTTGTGCTCGAGGTAGGCCCAGCGACAAATAGTTTTGTAGAACTCATAATACTAAATGCCTTATTTTATTGATTAAAAAAAAGACGAATCCGAAACGACTCTAAATAATAGAAAGTAAAATGTCACTATTGGCCATTGGCCTTATTACATTAAAATAAAGAATAAAAATACTCCTAACTACTTGGTCCTAGAAGGACCTTCCCCATATTTGTCATCTTCGTTTCCCTCGAACAGCTTTACCAGCTCGCGTAGTCCTAGCAGTAAATATGCTTGGGCCAGATGTCCGCCTGCATTTCCTTTGCAGCCTCTATGATTTGTTGTCAAGCTGGATCTCTAGAAGAGAAGGCAAATTCCCTAAGTACTTGTGGAGGAGAGTTTGATCACTGGAGTGTAGGTCTTTCCACCAATTCAGCAGCCTTTGATAAATGTTGGTTACCATGCCAAATCTGGGGACTTCGTGCCTCATTTTCTGCAAAACAGAGTGTTAGGCCCTTACCCCACCAGACTCGACTATTTAAACCAATAATTAGCATAGCAAGCATTTAGTTTTCCAAATAAATCCACAAAACATGGAGGTGTCCATTTGGGTTTCAGGGAAACCCGATGAACTTTGGACTAGGTTATCTTAATGAGTCATTATGTAGGCAACATAACTGACTCGGCTAGGTTTGACCATGATACATGTATAGTTTAAACGGAGCAAGGTTTCTATTGGAGTTTTAGACAGGTACCCTGGAGCGGACAACTCATGAGATAAAGGGACAGAACCGTCGACTGCACCGCTGATCGACTGGATTTAGCGCAAATATGCCTTTGCCAAATTTGGAGGTGGAGGGTAATAGTATTGGAAGCGCGCAACTACTCATTATAAGCATTGCTATAGTATTTGTTTGGCACGAGTGGAATATAATATTGAAGATGCAGTTACAAGAATGAAAAAATTGACATGTATTTTCACGTTCATACAATAAAGTTTACAATGATTGCTCAAAAATTACAACAGCATTGATGGGAAAGCAATAAATAAAAGTAATTAAAGAAAAGAAACAAAAGAAACAAGTCAGTTTCAAATAAAGGCATTAAACAAAAACAATAAAGAAAGCAGTAAAGTCACATATAGCATGCAATGGTAAAAGCCTAAAGAATCCCCAGCAGAGTCGCCATGCTGTCGACGCCCCCTTTTTCTAAAGCGAAATCGGGGTTTACGACATTTGGGAAGACAACTCCATTCCCATTTGGGAATTGGGTTTTGGATTTTTGGAGAGTCGCCACCTAATTATTATAGTGCATTAGACACTTTTTAAAAGAATTTGAGATGAAAACCAGAGTTTGGGTAAGGGCTAGAAATTATCTCGAGGGGAAGGTATTAGGCACCCCTCAAGATCTACTAGTGTGGTTCCGGGCCATGCTATAATTGTGACTTTAAATGCAAACAAACAAGTAAACAAGCAAGCATTGCAAATACGAGAAACTGTTATAGATAAGAAGCTCAAAAAGGGTTTAAAAGTGCTGAAATTTGGAAGGAAATAGTTTCTGTGATTAAAGAAGAGATACGCAAGTAAAGGGAAGGGGTCAAATAATTTATGCAAGTAACTTAAAAGAAGTACAAGAAAAGGAAGTTGAAGATTGGACAGTTTTTAAAGTTCTGAAAATTATTAAACTAATAAAGAGGGAGGGGGTCCTAGGTTTATATATAACATGGATCATTCGCACAACACCGGTACCCAATTGTACGCATAGTGTTATCGTGTGATCATCATATCCATGTCTACCCTTCCTACCCCGTTAAGGCATTAAAGCGCGGAATGGTATCGTTTGCTCATTGCATGCTATTACACATCTCAATCCTATCAGTCTTGGAGGCAAATGGACAACTAGTCCTAAAGGGAAAGGGGTTTGGGGCTTTTAGAAGTTTTCAAAGGACAAAATGCCAAGGCGACAACCAAAACAAATAATTCACATAAAGGGGAAACAGATAAGCAAACAGGGGCTCAAATATGCCTCTATAAACCAACAAAGTCATAGAGTTTAGCATGTCTTACACATACTAATTTGGTCTTGATTAAATAAAGCGATGGGCGGACTGGTTCAATCCATATTTTTAGGCGAAAAGTCTACATTAGGCATACTCGAATAGTTGTCTAAAACTATTCTAATTGATTTATCCTCTTTGTCTAAGTGTTGGATAGAACTAGGCGTGATATATACTGATTTTAGAAAAAAGGATGCAAGCTAAAAGGGGTTACCAATTTTAGCGGGACATTACGAGTTCAACAGTTAATGTTACTTCTATTCAGATTCAAGATTTCCTATAGGCATGCTTTCTAAACGACTACTGATTTGGACACCTTCTAGTTGTTAACAAAGGCCCTATGAACATGCTATCTATATGCAACTTTTATTATCAAACCTACAAATAGTTTGCCTAGTGATGTTTATAGATGCAGAATGCAGTAGTTTATAGACCGTATTTTTATACGAATTTGCGAAACAATTAGAAGTTAACCTATAGGCAGGATATCTATGCACGTTTGTAGAAATTAAAGGTTAACCCTATAGGCATGATATCTAGGAGTATTTGCAGAAATTAAAGGTTACCCTATAAGCATGATTTCTAGGTGTATTTACAGAAATAAAAAGGTTACCCTATAAGCATGATTTCTAGGTGCATCAAAATAAATACCACCCCCCCATTTTACCAAGTTCCCCAGAGTTTGAACAAATTATTACAGCCCAAAAGAAACGACTGGAATAAAAAAAAATACATCAGAAATCATCAGCTACATCCGAGAAGCCTAATCCAGACATGAGGCCTAATAATATGATATTGAGCCATTTTCGAGATCCAGATTTCCAAGCCTTCTCTTATCTAGGGTGTTTTAGAGATCCAAGGGATTTTAGGAACCCCAGGCAGTGCATACACCCAAGATATTAATCAGAAATTGGGTTGTGCAGTGTGGAAGAACCAGCCCTTATGTGTCCAAGTTCAGAGGGAGCTCAAGGGTCCCAAGGCAACGCTCACACAAGAGGGGCAGAACTTAATTTCTAAGAATGAGTGTAAGTGCAATAGAAGGGGTAGGGGGCTACCCAGGCAGGCTGGTGGTCATGCCTAGCTACAAAATAGACTGGCACACCCCTGACCAAACCTGTTGATCAAGCATTTAGAGAGTAAAGACCTACTGGAGGTCAAGCCATGGCCTGAACAATAATTAGAAATACTGGTAGGCCAAGGTTGTTACTCAGCACACATAATAAGGGAATGGGGATGGGAAATTCACAAAGCTTTGGGCCATAAAGGGACAATGATTTCAAACATTGCCATGTTTCTAAACCGTAACTTAAACCATATAAAGGGGGTGTGAGAGTTTGGAATTCATAAAGTATCATATAAATAGCACATAACTGACAGAATGTACACGCAACTTAAGAAAGGAATTACAAGGGAAATGGGACATGTTACAGCATGCTAGAAACACATGTTAACTAAGGAAAACATGAACAGAAGTAGATAGGAATAAAACATATTGTTGTTGAGACATGTAAACTAACTACGACATACCAGTAGAGAAGCAAAAATGCAGAAGAAAGTAGAGCAAACAAAAGTCCACAGCAGCACAATTAGCAGAAAGAGGGAGAGAGTTTTTTAAGTGTAAGGGAGTATTTTGAACTCAGATTGTTCGTCTGTGCTCGTGTGTGTTCAAAGAAAAGGGAGGAGAGTATTTATAGCTTTGAAAACGTGTAGATAAATAAGGTAATAAGTACAAATCTAACACAAATATGGGCATGGTCACAAATCAGAATCAATTAGTGTAAGACCCCCCTTTAATCAGGGGATTCTTATTCATAAGGAAAGGAGAATCAGTCTTGTAAGCAGAATGGTTGTTTCCATAAAAGAAACAGTAAAGTCATACAGTAGGCAATTAAGTCTAAGTACAGGATTTGAAGTTATTTTTGGAAGGATTCAGTGAGGCCAATCAAAGAAAGAGAATCCATTAAACTTTGACAAGCAGTAAAAGTCAGGATCTCAGTGAAGGAAAAGTTTAATTTTTTTTAAAATCAATTTCGAGTTAAAATAAATCGCAGGAGGAACTCAGTATATACTGCAAGCACAAATAGCAGACATGTGAGGCTAAGCTATGGCAAAAGAAACATCATAGAGCAATAGCATAGAGCAGACATTCAAAATATGCTAGTTAGGCTTCAGTGTATAATAGAGAGAGAAGGAGTCGAAAACATGCAGAGAGTCGAGTGAAAATCATAAGAGTAGAACATATAGAGAAAAGAAATATTGAAACAAGGAATCAAGTTGAATAATTTCAAACACACAAGATGCACAAACAACCTCACAGGACTTCGAATAGCCTCCCAAAAAGACTAGGGTTTTTAAATCAGTAGAGTTTAGAGACAACAAGCAGGTGAAACAACAAGCAATTTCAAAATTCCAAGCGAAAATCCCTAAAAATTAAGGTTTTAACTATTAATCAGTAACCAAATCGATAGGCTCAGGAACTCAAGTAAATCCCCAAAGTTAGGATTTTTACCATAAAATAAACCTAGAGATGATAAGATTATAAACAGACTCAAACAAAAATCACAAAATTAGGGTTTTTCAATACGCTGAAACAGATAGAAGAATAAACATGAACAAATCATACCAAAAACATAAACATGCTAAGAATCAGAGATCTTTTGAAAAATTTTTGCAAGAAAAGTCGAAGAACTTTCGAGAACACACTTAAACATTCATGGAAAGTATAGATCTAAAGCAGATCTGAAAGAAAAATCAAAAAATCCCAAAGATGAGGTTTTCGAAGAACCCAGAAAGGTGAGAAAGCCCTTGGAAATTAACGATCTAACCAGGAGCGCCAAGGATCTGACTTGGACGGCCATGGCTGGCCGGAGAAAAGTCAGGGGTGACCGGAGAAAGGCCATGAATGGAAGTCAGGCAACGATTGGACCAACTTCCTTCGAGATTTGGCTGGGAAACAATGGAAGCGAACACTCATGAGCCATAGGAGGCCATTACACATCTCCGATGGCCTTGGAAGGCCATGGATTAGGGCGGAATTTGAGAAGCGCCGGCTAGGGTTCATGAGAGATTAGAGAGCATTTTAGAGAAGAAAGGTTTCAAGGGTGGCATTTGGTGAAGAGTGATTAGGGTTAAGGGGTTGGTAGAATTAAAAAGGGAAAGAACAAAATGTGGTCGTTGATCGTTTAGATCAACGGCCTAGATTAAATGGGAGTCGGGCAGATCGGGCAAATGGGTTAGGGGTCGGGTTAATTTAAAATTGGGCTGAGTAATTTTGGGCTCTGAAATTGGGGTAATTGGGGTAATTGGGGTTGTCAAATTGTCTATAATTGAAATGCAATTGAGTCCAAATCATAAATGGCCAATTTTCCCTTTTAAATTTTATAAAAATAGTAATACAGATTTTAAAAATAAATTAAGAGTACTGAGTAAATAAGTATTATATAAATATTAATTAAGAAATTTTGGGATTAATTTTATAAACATAAAATATCATAAATTACAAGATAGGCTATAATTGCAATTATATGAAATTTAGCTTTTAAAAATGCCAAATGAATTTGTAAAATTATGCGAAAATTACCTTTATTATATTTTGGTGTAAATGTAAAAAATAAAATGAATCATTCTCCAAAAATGATAATTTTGGGAATAATTATTGGATTTTGTTGTATTAAAATAGGCAACAAATTGGTTTTAAAAATTATTAAAATGCCAAAACTCTTGGGTGTGCTTATATATGTACCAGTTTGCTATTTTGGAAATATTTGGGTATATAAAATACTTAGGAAAAAATTGGGTATCAACAGATGCCTCTGTATTATTTGATCCCGATTCTACCTTCTCTTATGTGTCATCATACTTTGCTCGTTATTTGGATATGCTCTGTAAGTCTCTAGTTTCTCCTGTTCATGTATCTACCCCGGTAGGGGATACTCTTATTGTGGACCGTGTGTATCGGTCGTGTGTGGTGACTATTAGGGGTCTGAAGACCCGAGTGGATCTTTTATTATTGTGTATGGTGGATTTTTATGTTATTTTCGGCATGGATTGATTATCTCCATGTCATACTATTTTGTACTATCATGCTAAGACAGTCACATTGGCTATACCGAGTGTGCCACAAATCGATTGGCGAAGTTTGACTGATTATGTTCCTAGTAGGGTAATTTCATTCTTGAAGGCCCAGCATATGGTTGTGAAGGGTCGTCTTTCATATATAGCCTTTGTGAGGGATGTCATTGCACATATTCCTAGTATTAATTCTGTTCCAGTTGTGAGGGATTTACCCAATGTGTTTCCTGCAGACGTGCCAGGCATGCCACCTAATAGGGATATTGATTTTGGTATTGACCTGGTGCTGGGCACTCAACCCATTTCTATTTTGACGTATCGTATGGCACCAACGTAGTTAAAGGAGTTAAAGGAGCAACTTCAAGAGCTTCTTGAGAAGGGGTTCATTTGTCCTATTGTGTCGCCTTGGAGCGCGTCGATTCTATTTGTGAAGAAGAAGGATGGCACTATAAGAATGTGAATTTTTTATAGGCAATTGAACAAGTTAACATTTAAGAACAAGTATCTTTTGCCTCGCATTGATGATTTATTCGACTAGCTTCAGGGAGCGAGAGTGTTCTCCAAGATTGATCTCCGTTCAGGTTATCACCAATTAAAGATCAGGGACTCAGATATTCCTAAGACAGCTTTCAGGACCCGATATGGTCATTATCAGTTCTTGGTGATGTCTTTTGGGCTGACCAATGCCCCAGCAGTGTTCATGTATTTGATGAATAGCGTGTTCTAGACTTATCTCGACTCGTTTCTCATAGCCTTCATTGATGATATCTGGTGTATTTGTGTAGTCAAGAGGAGCATGCGGAACATTTGAGAATTATGTTGCAGAGATTGAGGGACGAGAAGCTTTATGCAAAATTCTCCAAGTGTGAGTTTTGGCTCAATTTAGTGGCTTTCTTAGGTCATGTGGTGTCCAGTGAGGGTATTCAGGTTGATCTAAAGAAGATAAAGGTGGTTCAGAGTTGGCCCAGACCGTCCTCAGCCATAGGTATTCGCAGCTTTCTTGGTTTGGCGGGTTATTATCGCCGTTTTGTTTTGGGATTCTCATCTATTGCATCACCCTTGACCAAGTTGACTCAAAATGGTGCATCATCTGTATGGTCGGTCGAGTGTGAGGATGGCTTTCAGAAGTTCAAGACAACCTTGACCACAGCTTCAGTATTTGTTTGACAATCAGCTTCAGGTTCATATATCGTGTGTTGTGATGCTTTGAGAGTTGGTATTGGTTGTGTATTGATGTAGGAGGGCAGAGTTATTGCTTATGCTTCTCATCGGTTGAAGCCTCGTTAGAAGAAGTACCCTGTTCATTATTTGGAGTTGACTGCTATTGTGCACGCGTTGAATATTTGGAGGCATTACTTGTATGGTGTGTCTTGTGAGGTGTTTACTGATCATCGTAGCCTCCAACACTTGTTCAAGTAAAAGGATATTAATTTGAGGCAGCGGAGGTGGTTGGAGTTGCTAAAGGATTATGATATTACCATAATGTACCATCTAGGAAAGGCCAATGTGGTGGTTGATGCTTTGAGCAGAAAGGAAGTGTGTACGGGGAGGTTGGAATATATTCCAGTTAGGGAGAGACCTCGTGCAATTGATGTTCAGGTATTGGCCAATTGATTCGTGAGGTTAGATATGTGATAGCCTAGTTGGGTATTGGCTTGTGTGATTTCTTGATCTTCTTTGTATGATCGTACCATAGAGCGCCAGTATGATGATCTGCAATTGCTTTTTCTTAAGGACATTCATCACGATGATGCCAGAGATGTGACCATTGGTGATGATGGAGTGTTGAGGATACAGAGCCAGATTTGTGTGCCCAATGTGGATGGGCTTCGGGAGTTGATTCTGGAGGTGGCCCATAGCTCGCGGTATTGCATTCATCCTGGTGCCACAAAGATGTATCAGGATTTGAGACAACATTATTGGTGGAGGAGAATAAAGAAAGACATTGTGGGATTTGTAGCTTGTTGTCTCAATTGTCAGCAGGTGTAATATGAGCATTAGAGACAGGGTGGCTTGCTTCGGCGGATGGATATTCCTGAGTGGAAGTGGGAGAGGATCCATATGGACTTTGTATGTTGAACTTCCATGGACTTTGAAAAAGTTTGATGCTATTTGGGTGATCGTGGATCGGCTAACCAAGTCCACACACTTCATTCCTATGTGTACTACTTATTATTCAGAGCGGTTGGAAGAGATCTATATTCGAGAGATTGTTCATTTGCATGGTGTCCCAGTTTCCATCATTTCAGATAGTGGCACTCAGTTCACTTTGCAGTTTTAGAGGTATGTGCATCGAGAGTTGGGTACTGAGGTTGAGTTGAGCACAGCTTTTCACCCTCAGACGGACGAGCAGTCCAAGCATACTATTCAAATATTATAGGACATGTTGCGTGCTTGTGTCATTGATTTTGGAAGGGTCATGGGATCAGTTTCTACCGATTGTAGAGTTTGCTTATAACAACAGCTACTAGTAGAGTATTCAGATGGCTCTATATGAGGCTTTGTGGTAGGCAACGAAGATCTCCAGTTGGTTGGTTTGAGCCCGGTGAGGCTAGGCTATTGGGGACAGAGTTGGTGCAGGATGCTTTATACAAGGTAAAGTTGATTCAGGAGAGGCTTCGTACAGCGCAGTCGATACGAAGGAGTTATGCTGATAGGAAGGTTCGGGATGTGTCCTACATGGTTAGATAGATGGTTCTGTTGAAGGTTTCACCCATGAAGGGTGTTATGTGGTTTGGGATGAAGGGTAAATTCAGTCCTCGGTTCATTGGAACTTTTAAGGTACTTTGGAGGATTGGGGAAGTGGCTTATGAGCTTTCTTTTCCACCAAGCTTGTCGAGTATGCACCCGGTATTTTATGTTTCTATGCTCCAAAAGTATATTGGGGATCCGTCTCATGTTCTGGATTTCAGCATAATTCAATTGGACGGTGATTTGACTTATGATATAGAGCGAGCAACTATTTTGGAGTGTCAAGTTCAAATGTTAAGATCCAAGTATATAGCTTCAGTGAAAGTGCAGTGGAAAGGTCGGCCCATGGAGGAGGCTACCTGGGAGACCGAGCGGGAGATGTTGAGCAGATATCTTCTCCTTTTTTAGGCTTCATGTATGTTTCTTGACTCGTTCGAGGATGAACATTTGTTTAAGAGGGGACGATGTGACGACCCGGCTAGATATCTCATGAGTTATCGCTCTATTTTCCACATTTCTGCTTCTTACTGCTTTGTTTATCGGTTCTATATATGATTGGGTTGGTTGGCTCAGGTTCGGAAAGGATTTGGTAAGGTCTGAGACACTTAGTCTCTTTTTAGGAAGCTTAACTTGAAAAAGTCAACCAGATGTTGACTTATGTGTTAGAGGGCTGGGATGAAGGTTCTGATAGCTTCGGGAGGTGATTTGGGACTTAGGAACCTGATTCGACTGAGTTTTGGAGGTCCGGAGTAGATTTAAGCTTGAATTGGCGAAAGTGGATTTTTGGCGATTTCCGGAAGATAGGTGAGATTTTGATATAGGGGTCAGAATGGAATTTCGAGAGTTTCAGTAGTTCCGTTGAGTCATTTTGGTTGTTTACGCAAAATTTTAGGTCATATGGACATGCATTGGTTAGGTTTTTTATCAAAAGCGTAATTAGGAAGATTTTTTTAACCTTAGGCTTGAATCAGATGTGTTTTGGTTGATTTGAAGTATTTTGAAGTTGGAATAAGTTTGAATAGTAGTTTAAGACTTCTTGATGCCTTTGGTTGAGGTCCCGGGGTCCTCGGGGTGATTTCAGATGGTTGACGGAAGGTTTGGAGTTGAGTTTGAGAGTTGAAGCAATGTTTTTGCTGTTATAACCGCATTTGCAGTTGAAGGATCACAGGTGCGACCCTGCATATGCAGGAGACAAGTCGCAGAAGCGGAGGATGGTAAGGTTGGCAGGTAACCGCAGATGTGGTAGAAGAATTGCACATGCAAAGGTGCAGGTGCGGGCTAGGCATCGCGGATGCGAAGTTTGGGCAGTTTAAGTGAAAACCCCAGAAGCGGTTCAAGGGCCACAAATGCGGTACCGCAAAAGTGGGAAATTGGCCACAAATGCGAAATCCCTAGGCTAGAAGGTATAAGTTATTTCCTTTGCGATTTTTGAGCTATTCCACCATTTCTAAGTTGGTTTTGAAGCTTTTTGGACGATTTTGAAAAGAGGATTCAAGGGGACTTCATTGAGGTAAGTATTTTGGACCTAAAACTCGTTCATATGGTATTATTTTAAGAATTAGGGATGTAATTAATGGAATTTAAGGGTTAATTTTGTGGAAACTAGTCCTTTGATTGAGGATTTGAAGGACCATTGGTGGTCGAATTTCAGAACTTTTGATATGTATGAACTCGCGGGGAGATAAGATTTCATGCCCCCGAAGTTGAGGATAAGACCGGTACCTTACACAATCGAGTACCAACATAACATATCTTTCTTATTACATCATCATATACATATGACATACAGGTCAAATAGGCTAACATAATCATTTATAAACTTAAAACATAGACCGACAAGGTCGCACAATCCTTCATGTACACGACATATGTCTACAAGCCTCTAAAAGTACATAAATGTCATAAAGGTCGGGACAGAGTCCCCCCATATCAAACAATACACGTCTAAATCATACTAACCAAACAAGCAACTCTGAAGCAAATGGAGTGCACCAACATCTTCCGCTAAGCTGATAGCCTACTTGGAGGGCACTCAACCTATCTATCAGAACCTGCGGGCATGAAACGCAACGTTCCCAAGAAAAAGGGACGTCAATAAAAAAATAATATACTGAGTATGTAAGGCAATATACTGAAGCTGAAACTAAACTGATAATATAATAACTGCAAGTAGCTGGAAGTCAAAGATAACTAGAAGATATGCTTACCTGCAGATACTGACTCAACTCTCTCTATATAGTAAATAAAATAGTTGTCCGGCCCTATAAGGCTCAGTATTTATATAACTGCTCTGCCGTAGTAGGCTCGCTCATAGGCGCTCGGCCATACTAGGCTCTGTATCTCAACCAACAGGGCTTGATCATAAGCGCTCGGCCACAGTAGGCTTGGTATATAACTTACCATCTGATCTGAGGTTGCCTAATAGGGGCCTACCCATCGATTATAGCTCGATAGTAATGAAAATACTTTTAATATTGTATATATGTAAACTCTCTGCTATCTTCACTGGAAGACAGAAATATTCAATTGAATATAAAGTCCCGATAAGAAGAATATTGTAACTTACAAAATTAGAAAAATATACGTAACTTGCGAGACAACAAAATATACGTAAAATTTGGGATATGAATTTTTCTTTATGCCTCATTACCAAACTTGTGTAATGACGAGATCATGCCAAAATGAAAAAAAAACTTAGCCTTAACATACCTGTAATAGGGAAAACTCCGTATAATATTTCATTGAAAAACCTTCATTGATTGAACGAAATTTTTGCTTTTGATTCTTCGAACTTTTGATCGGATTTGTTTCTGACTTTGAGAAGCTTTTCTTTAACGAGAATTTAAGCTTCTGTTATTAAGACATGGGGGATAATGATCTTTGAATTTCTCTTTTCCATTAAGGGAAGTACGTAGGTTTCCATTAGAGACTTTATTAAGTCTCATGACTTGTCTCTTACACAATATTAAGACTTGTTCCTAGATGGCCACATAAGGAAATGTGACACTTAGTCCCTTCTTTCTTATGTGGTCAGCTTCCACGTATTTGGGTGATGATAATTATTAAGTTTTTATCCATTTATTAGTTAACCGAGTAATATTCCGTTACCCGTTAATTAATTAATTATCCGAATAATTTAAAAATTATCCCAAATTACTTTTTTATTTATTATTAAAATACTTCATAAATATTTTATATGTTATATTACCATGGTCTTAAGGTACTTGCATGGTATTAGTCCATAAATACTGGGTATTTTAGCTCGGGCCGTATTTTACACCAAAATACCTAACTTGGACAAAATTCATTTTCTTTGACTTGCTCCTCCTTTCACCTTCATGAATTTACTAATCACTTGTAAAATAGCATAATTTTTATAATCTCCAAATAATATACTACTTGGACTGATGTCAATTACCTTACAACAAATTTCACGTACAATACTTCAGGGTGCAACATCGTCGTAACTTAATGCTGCGAAGCGTGGCATCACCGTAATATAATACTGCAAGGCACAATATCATCGTAATATGATAATGCGAAGGGTCACATCCTCGTAATATAATACTGCAAAATATGATATCGACATAATATTGTGGGGTGTAACATCATTCCACCCTTTGGAACATTCGTCCTCGAAAGTTGACTAATGCTCTTATCATTTTCATAACTTGTATCATCTGAATACTTTAGAAATTCCATTGACATCTAGGTGACTGTTCTGTGAATAAGTCCAAAGTCCAGGGCATTCCCCCCATAGGCCTCCTCCTCATCCTATAACTTGTAGTTGGAATCCTTCCAATCTCGTAATTGTTGCTGCTTTTCATCATGCTGCTTGTATGATTTTGACCTTGTAAGTGTGCCCAATCTCTAGGCTTCATATGTAGAGCTTTATAAGATGTCCCTTTTGTCATCTATGAGTATTCTGAAGTTTTTTGCTCAGTAATTTATTGAATTCACGAATATTTATCTTATCGCATAGGTCCATTTAGCCATCCATATGAATTTACTTCCATAACTCTTACTTTAAATTATCGTTGCTGAGGTCCGCTACCAAATCCCAACTTATTCTCGTTGCTTAATCCATATGTATAAATTTATGTCCTTTAATGCTTTTTCATTACTGCTCATCTTTAGAATGACTGCCTAATCTTATCTCATACTTTGTGAATTTTGTCTGCCCATTATTGATTCACCTCAATATTGATCATCAATATACCACTGATAACTTAAAATTTCTTACGTAATATTTTGCCCCTAGGGCTTATGTTACGTCAAATAAAGTAATTTTCTAATCCATTTAGCAGCGATACTGTACTTCAATAACTGTATTCTATAGCATCCCAAGATGATTCTCTTAGATGAGTATTTTGATCTCGTACAATTCATGAATCCCTTTTCTCTTTTTAGTTAAATCATTATTCAATCGAGGGCCCAAACATCATTCTTTATTTGTCATAATTACACCCTTATCCTACAATTAGGGTAGCATTCCATCTCTTCTAAATGCTACTTATGAAGAGCAACTCTTTTAAGTCCATTCAGGCTATACCGAGCTTACTATAACTTAGAAAAGTCATTAGTTCCCTTGTTTTCATGGGCCTAATCCTGAGGATTAATCCATTCTCGTCACCTTCTCACAGCCCTTTCTCATTCGTATTATGGACTATTTATGATCTTCTGCCTTTGAGTATCTCGTACGTTGTTCACCTTTACCTTACGTACCTCAAAATCTTGCATCATGTCTTCTATTTATATTTTGACCTTCCTTCTACCTAGGTGTAATTAACGTCCATAACTTGAAACTCTATTATAATACTGCACCTCTGGTACATACACAATGCCGTGAGAGTTTCATACTGATTTCTTATGAGATTGGTACTCTTCTAACAGGCTTTATCGTAAAGTCGTTATAGAACATAGTCATTGTGATATCTCTCTTTCACCTGTAATATTAAGAGTGATTCTGCTATGTTCTCAATCATGATTCCTATAACTTCTGGGTCGAATAATCAGATTCCTGATTTACTTTGTTGATGTAACTCTTTAGTTTACTTCTTCTTCTAATCGTCCTTTATGTTGGCTAAAGTTATCTTCCAATCTTGGGCTCATGGTATTAGTTGTTACTTCAACCCTCCATGGACGTTATGGAATATCCATAACACAATCTTCTGACAATTCATTCTTTTGTCTATGACCTGGGCTTAACTATTTCTTTTAACTTATACCAAAATCTTTTATGGTTGTATGATTTTCAACATATATGCTGCATGTATAAGAATCCAAACTCTTAAGTGCGTTCATAACGTCACCAACTCGGGATCATTGATCAGATAATTTCGTTCGTTCCTTCTCAGCTTTCCTTTAACATAAGCTATTACCTTTCCTGATCTTTTTCCCCCTTGTTGTGTGCAAACTTATCTTATCTTAGCTCCCAAGCATGTCAAAATTTCTGTACAACTCATATGATCTTCGAATATTGCTTTAGATTTTTACTTTTTGTTCACTAGCTACGGTAGATTCAACTATGTTATGGAGAACGTACAATTTTATTTTGGAAATTGTTGTTACAAGACCATTCCCTCTCTAGGTCACTGTGCTTAGGTTGAAGCCTTCTTACTCATTTCCTCAGCTAGTACTTCACTGTAGTACTTAGGGATGATCCTATGACTCCTATAAAGATGCAAGCTTATTATACCATATTCCCGATAGAATTTTTGATGTTCGTGCTCTCTTGTAATTATCCTTAGTTTCTTACTCCACATTCATCTGCTAGTACGGCTGCTTCTGAACTTAAGTTTTGACCGTCTTCCCAGTGGAACTATATTTTATTTTCGTAACACTCATACGGTACCTTTAACTACCCCAACTCCTATTTAAATATTTCTCAAGTTTTAAAATGTGATAACTGTGGGGCTAATTTTACTATATTGGGTTGTACTATCATTATTTTGCACAACCTGCTTCCTTGTTCTATATCCTCTTGACTAGCCACAGCTAGGCTCTTCCTAAATCAACTACTTAATACTCGTTGGCCCATCCTCATGTCAATATTTCAGGAAAATTTTCTTGGGTTATTTTCTTGGTCTTAACTTACGTCTCGTACTGTCTCCTAAATTATCAATAACATCCCGGGCAGGAACACTTTCTCTTTCTCCTTGATGTCGCGTTTGCATAATGCTCTGGAATTATAGCATATCTGTAGCATTTGGATAAGTGCAATCGCATCCTTTTCTCATTTTTATCGCATTCTTCCTTTTAATATTCCATATCCCCCCTCCCCCCCACCCCAGGGGAGTACTAAGACTTGGAGCTATGATGACTTGCCTATAGATGTTTTTCCTCTTCATATTTGGTGTCCTTTCACCTCATCAATGACCCTTACTCAGTCGCGATAGTCTTTTTATACCAAGGATAACAAAGTTCCTCACTCGCGATGGTGATATTTAGTGTAACTGGCACATATGGTCCCTTAAGCTTAACTTTGCTCACACTGCTTGCTTTAGGGAAGCATTTTCCTGAACGATCTTCCTCTGAATTTGTCATGGATCTTCTTCTGTTTTCTATTTCATCATCATTGGTACGCAATCTAAAATTCTCATGATGTCGAGTATTTTCCAATCATTCAGTCCCTAATTCATATTTAGTTTATCTTATCTACCAGCACATACCGATTTCTATTACTTTGGGGATTAACTCTCTTTTCTGGTAGTCACGTTAGAGTCACGAACTTATTTCTTGAAATGAGGATATAACCTTATGGCCTATACTCTTTTGTTGTTTTAAGGCCCATCACCTTTCGCTCTTTCTTCATTCGACTATAGGTTCTGTAACACTCTACTGTTTTCATCCATGTCTCACACCTTATTCATAATGCTTCCTTATCCCTCTTCTCATTACTTTGCTAATATTTCTGCATATTCTTTTTTTTGTGAAAACTTCAACACGACATTCTTTCTCTTTTTGCTTTCCTTTGCTCCATCAAGTGGCTCTTCAAGTTGCTTAACGTACTCGTATTACTAGGGCCGCGAGCCACACTAAGGTAATATTTATCCCTTGAAGGCCTATAGAGCATGTCTTTGTAGTACTTATATCTGGCTACACTATTTTAGAGTGCACCATCTAGGTGTCTCAAAAAGAGATCTATTAGCACATTTGCAATATCCTTTGGAAATATTAACTGATGCAATCAATTCATCAATCATATCTTCTTATACTACTTTTATTAACCCTCATAGGGCATATCTGGAATGGGTGCGACCAATTGTATATACCTCTATTACTATTGAATATAACTAAAAAAGCTTATATTCCCCTTCCTCGATTATAAACATTGTTAACCTTTATTAACTGGGTACCTCGTACCCTTTTTCACCTTGCTCCTTTTACATGCTGAAACTTATACTTATCTTTTTTTATCTCTCATTGTCCTTTACCATAAAGATGGATAGGCATTCTTGCCTTAAGGCTTCTTATCAGGAAGCTTACACCTTTCAGTACACTCATGATCTGCTAAAGACCTCATATTTACTTATCGTAGGCATCATACAAAAATCCAATTCCTCTAACTAAGCTCTTCCACAACTATTTCTCTTTCCAACCTTCTTTTTGCATGTAGGTATCGTCTTATTATGAATAAAAAAATATTTGGAATTTGAAGTCTTATACATGAGATCTACCATACAATCTAGAGTAAGAAGAAATTGTGACAATTCTAAATGCCCTGTAGCCTCCTGCTTATAAGTGTGGTGAACGGCACACCCATAAACAGGAATTTACTAGACACGGCTTGTAGACCCCTAGGACAGAACTGCTCTGATACCCCTTTTGTCACGCTCCAAACTTGGGGGAGAGACTGGCACCCGGTACCTTAGTCAATCAAGTACTAATGTAACATATCTTTATTATTACATCATCTTATAAATGTGACATACGGGCCTAATAAGCCAACATAATCATTTATAAACTCAAAACATAGGCCGACAAGGACGTACAATCTTTCACGTATACGACATGTCTAGAAGTCTCTAAGAGTATATAAATGTCATAAAGATCGGGACAGAGTCCCGCCATACCAAACAATACATGTCTAAATCATACTAACCAAAAAAGCAACTTTGAAGCAAATGGAGCGCACCAACATCTTCCGTTGAGCTGATAGCCTACTTGGAGGGCTCTCGTCTTGTTTATCAGAACATGCGGGCATGAAACGCAGCATCCCCAATCAAAAGGGATGTCAGTACGAAATAATGTACTGAGTATGTAAGGCACTATACTAAAGCTGAAACTGACCTGATAAAATAATAACTGCAAGTAGCTAGAAGTAAAAGATAACCTGAAGATATGTTTACCTGCAGATACTGACTCAACTCTCTCAATATAGTAAGTAAAATAATTGTTCGGTTATATATATATATATATAGGCTCGCTCATAGGTGCTCGCCCATACTAGGCTCTGTATCTCGACCAACCGGGCTCACTCATAAGCGCGCGGCCATAGTAGGCTCGGTATATAACTTACCTTCTGATCAGAGGTTGCCCAATAGGGGCCTGCCCATCGATTATAGCTCGATAGTAATGAAAATACTTTTAATACTGTATATATGTAAACTCTCTGCTTTCTTAACTGGAAGAAGAAATACTCAATTGAATATAAAGTCTCAATAAGGAGAATATTATACTTACAAAACTAGAAAAATATACATAACTTGTGAGACAGAAAAATATACGTAAATTTTGGGATATAAATTTATCTTTAAGCCTCGTGACCAAAATTGTATAATGACGAGATCATGCTAAAATGAAGGAAAAGCTTAGCGTTAACATACCAATACCAATAGTCGGGAAATCCCGTATAAACTTTCGTTGATTGAACGAAATTTTCGCTTTTGATTCTTCGAACTTTTGAACAAGTTTGTTTCTGACATTAAGAAGCTTTTCTTGAACGAGAATTTAAGCTTCTGTTATTAAGACATGGGATAATGATCTTTGAATTTCTCTTTTCCATTAAGGGAAGTACGTAGGTTTCCATCAAAGACTTTATTAAGTCTCGTGACTTGTCTCTTACACAATACTAAGACTTGTTCCTAGATGGCCTCACTTATCAGCTTCGTATTCTCATGACAAGGGAAAGGGTGACCGGTGCAACTTTTGAGCAGGTTTTAGACATTGCTCGAGAGATTGAGTCTGTTCGTCGCTAGCAGCGAGAGGGGAGGGAGGAAAAGAGGCATCGAGGATCTGGTAGTTATAGTGGTTCTCCTTCGAGAGGCGAGTTTCAGCATGGTAGAGGACGTCCATTCAGGCATGCTCAGCCAGCTTGCCTAGTTTATTGTGGGGTGTCATTGGGTCATGGTTCTCATAGTTCTCATCAGGTCCAGTCATCACTTAGTGCCCTTCCAGCTCAGAGATCATCCTCTCCTCCATCAGTTCAGGGCTCTTCTATGTCAGGTGCATCAGTTAGCCACTTCGGTGTGAGGTGTTCCCTTCAGTCCCTTTCTCCAGCACCTGGGAGTTGTTATGACTGTGGAGAGATGGGTCATATGTGGAGGCAGTGTCCTCGACATCTTAGGGGTTCATCTTAGTAGAGGGGTCAGTCATCGGCTTCAGTGCCAGTTACTTCACCACCACCCACCCACCCAGCTAGGGTAGAGGTCAGTCAACTAGGGGTCGACCTAGAGGAAGAGGTCGATCAGGCGGCATTCAGGCCCATTCCTATGCACGTCCGACTAGATCCAATGTTATTACTTATGATGCTGTTATTTAGGGTATTGTTTTAGTCTCCACAAAGATATCTCTGTATTATTTGGTCCCGGTTCCACCTTTTCTTATGTTTCATCATACTTTGCTCGTTATTTGGATACGGCCCGTAAGTCTTTTATTTCTCCTATTCATGTATCTACCCCGGTGGGCAATACTGTTATTGTGGACCGTGTATACCGGTCCTGTATGGTCACTATTGGGGGTCTAGAGACCCGAGTAGATCTTTTATTAATGTGTATAGTGGAATTAACTGTTATTTTGGGCATTGATTAGTTATCTCTGTGTCGTGCTATTCTATATTGTCATGCTAAGACATTCACTTTGGCTATATCGGGTGTGCAACAGATCGAGTGGTGAGGTTTGACTGATTATGGTCCCAGTAGGGTAATTTCATTCTTGGTTGGGAAGGGTTGTCTTTTGTATCTAGTCTTTGTGAGGGATGTTAGTGCAGAGGCTCTCAGTATTGATTCTATTCCATTTGTGAGGGATTTTCCCGATATATTTCCTGTAGACCTGTCGAGCATGCCACCGAACAAGGATATTGATTTTGGTATTGACCTGGTGCCGGGCACTCAGCCCATTTCTATTCTGCCATATCGTATGGCACCAGCGGAGTGAATGAGTTAAAGGAGCAGCTTCAGTATCTCCTAAGAAGGGGTTCATTCGGCCTAGTATGTCGCCTTGGGGCACGCCAGTTCTATTTCTGAAGAATAATGATGGCACTATAAGAACGTGCATTGATTATAGGCAATTGAATAAGGTAACAATTAAGAATAAGTATCATATGCCTCGCATTGATGATTTATTCGACCAGCTTCAGGGAGCGAGAGTGTTCTCTAAGATTGATCACCATTCGAGTTATCACCAGCTGAAGATCAGGGACTCAGATATTCTTAAGACAACTTTCAGGACCCAATATGGTCATTATGAGTTCTTGGTGATGTCTTTTGGGCTGACCAATGCCCCAGCAGCATTCTTGCATTTGATGAACATCGTGTTCTGGCCTTATCTTGACTCGTTTGTCATAGACTTCATTGATGAGATTCTGGGGTATTTGCGTAGTCAAGAGAAGCACACGGAGCATTTGAGAGTTATGTTGTAGAGAATGAGGGGGTAGATGCTTTATGAAAAATTCTCCAAGTGTGATTTTTGGCTCGGTTCAGTGACTTTCTTGGGGCACGTGGTGTCCAATGAGGGCATTCAGGTTGATCTAAAGAAGATAGAGGCAGTTTAGAGTTGGCCCAGACCATCTTCAGCCATAGAGATTCACAGCTTTCTTGGTTTGGCAGGTTATTATCACCGGTTTGTTCAGGGATTCTCATCTATCACATTTCCCTTGGCCAAGTTGACTCAGAAGGGTTCTTCATTTGTATTATCGGACGAGTGTGAGGAGAGCTTTCAGAAGCTCAAGATACCCAACTCTAGTGTTAGTTTTTCCATCAGCTTCAGGTTTATATACCGTATGCTTTGATGCTTCAAGAGTTGGTATTGGTTGTGTATAGATGCAGGAGGGTAGAGTTATTGCTTTTACTTCCCGACAGTTGAAGCCCCGTGAGAAGAAGTACCATGTTCATAATTTGGAGTTGACTGCTATTGTGCACGCTTTGAAGATTTGGAGGCATTACTTGTATGGTGTGTCTTGTGAGGTGTTTACTGATAATCGTAGCCTCCAAAACTTGTTCAAGCATAAGGATCTTAATTTGAGGCTGCGGAGGTGGTTAGAGTTGCTAAAAGAATTATGATATTACCATATTGTACCAACCGGGAAAGGCCAATATGGCGGTCGATGTTGTGAGCCGAAAGGAGTTGAGTAAGGGGACTTTGGCATATATTCTAGTTGGGGAGAGACCTCTTGTAGTTGAAGTTCAGTCCTTGGCCAATCGGTTCGTGAGGTTAGATATTTCGGAGCCAAGTCGGATATTAGCTTGTGTGATTTCTCGGTCTTCTTTGTATGATCGCATCAGGGAGCACTAGTATGATAATGCTCATTTGCATGTCCTTAAAGATAGAGTTCAGCACGATGATGCCAGAGATATGACCATTGGTGATGATGGGGTGTTCAGGATATAGAGCCAGATTTGTGTGCCGAATGTGGATGTGCTTCGGGAGTTGATTCTGGAGGAGGCCCATAGCTCGCGGTATTCCATTCATCCGAGTATCGCAAAAATGTATCAGGATCTCAGACAATATTATCGGTGGAGGAGAATAAAGAAAGACATTGTGGGATTTGTAGCTTGGTGTCTTAATTGTCAGTAGGTGTAATGTAAGCGTCAGAGACCGGGTGGCTTGCTTCAGCAGATGGATATTCCTGGGTGGAAGTAGGAGAGGATCCATATGGACTTTGTAGTTGAACTTCCATGGACTTTGAAGAAGTTTGATGCTATTTGGGTGATGGTGGATCAGCTGACTAAGTCCGCACACTTCATTCCTATGTGTACTACTTATTATTCAGAGCGGTTGGAAGAGATCTATATTCAAGAGATTGTTCATCTACATGGTGTCCCAGTTTCCATCATTTCAGATAGGGGCATACAGTTCACTTTGTAGTTTTGGAGGTCTGTGCATCGAGAGTTGGGTATTGAGGTTGAGTTAAGCACAGCTTTTCACCCTCAGACGGATGGGCAGTCCAAGCATACTATTAAGATATTATAGGACATGTTGCGTGCTTGTGTCATTGATTTTGGAAGGGTCATGGGATCAGTTTCTACCTATGGTAGAGTTTGCTTATAACAACAGCTACCAGTAGAGTATTCAGATGGCTCCATATGAGGCTTTGTATGGTAGGCGGTGAAGATCTCCAGTTGGTTGGTTTGAGCAGGGTGAGGCTAGGCTATTGGGGACAGAGTTGGTGCAGGATGCTTTATACAAGGTAAAGTTGATTCAGGAAAGGCTTCGTATAGCGCAGTCGATACGAAGGAGTTATGTTGACAGGAATGTTCGGGATATGTCCTACATGGTTGGATAGAAGGTTCTGTTGAAGGTTTCACCCATGAAGGGTAAATTCAGTCCTTGGTTCATTGGGCCTTTTGAGGTACTTCGGAGGCCAATATGGTGGCCGATGCTGTGAGCCAAAAGGAGGTGAGTAAGGGGACCTTGGCATATATTCTAGTTGGGGAGAGACCTCTTGTAGTTGAAGTTCAGGCCTTGGCCAATCAGTTCGTGAGGTTAGATATTTCTGAGCCAAGTCGGGTATTGGCTTGTGTGATTTCTCGGTCTTCTTTGTATAATCGCATCAGAGAGCACCAGTATGATAATCCACATTTGCATGACCTTAAAGATAGAGTTCAGCACGATGATGCCAGAGATGTGACCATTGGTGATGATGGGGTGTTGAGGATGCAGAGCCGGATTTGTGTGCCCAATGTAGATGGGCTTCGGGAGGTTATTCTACAGGAGGCCCATAGCTCACGGTATTCTATTCATCTTGGTACCGCAAAAATATATAAGGATCTCAGACATCATTATTGGTTGAGGAGAAGGGAGAAAGACATTGTGGGATTTGCAGCTCTGTGTCTCAATTGTCAACAGGTGAAATATGAGCATCAAAGACTGGGTGGCTTGCTTCAATGGATGGATATTCCAAATTGGAAGTGGGAGAGGATCACTATGGACTTTGTAGTTGGACTTCCATGGACTTTGAAGAATTTCAATGTTATTTGGGTGATCGTGGATCGACCGACCAAGTCTGCGCACTTTATTCCTGTATGTACTACTTATTCTTTAGAGCGATTGGCAGAGATCTATATCCGGGAGATTGTTCGTTTGCATGGTGTCCTAGTTTCCATCATTTCCGATAGAGGCACTCAGTTCACTTTGCAATTTTGGAGGTCTGTGCAGCGAGAGTTGGGTACTCAAGTTGAGTTGAGTACAGCTTTTCACCCTCAGACGGATAGGCAGTCCGAGCGCATTATTCAGATATTGGAGGACATGTTGCGTGCTTGTGTCATTGATTTTGGAACGGTCAAGGGATCAGTTTCTACCGCTTGAAAAGTTTGCTTATAACAATAGCTACCAGTCGAGTATTCAGATGGGCCCATATGAGGCTTTATATGGGAGGCGGTGTAGATCTCCAGTTCGTTAGTTTGAGCCAGGTGAGGATAGGCTATTGGGGATAGACTTGGTGCATGATGCTTTAGACAAGGTGAAGGTGATTCAGAAGAGCTTCGTACAGCATAGTCAATACAAAAGATTTATGCTGATAGGAAGGTTCGGGATGTGTCCTACATGGTTGGTGAGAAGGTTCTGTTGAACATTTCACCCATGAAGGGTGTTATGTGTTTTGGGAATAAGGGTAAATTCAGTCCTCGGTTTGTTGGGACTTTTGAGGTACTTCGGATGGTTGGGGAGGTGGCTTATGAGCTTGCTTTTCCACCTAGCTTCTCGAGTGTGCACCCGGTATTTCATGTATCTATGCTCCGGAAGTATATTGGAGCTAGCAGCTATTTTGGAGCATTAGGTTCGAAATTTGAGATCCAAGGATATAGCTTCAGTGAAAGAGCAGTGGAGAGGTCGGCCCGTGGAGGAGGCTACCTGGGAGACCGAGCGGGAGATGCGGAGCAGATATCCTCACCTGTTTGATAGGTATGTTTCTTTACTCATTTGAGGAAGAATATTTGTTTAAGAGCGGGATGATGTGACGATTTGGCCAGTCGTCTCATGAGTTACCTCTCCATTTTCCCTATTTTTGCTTCTTACTGATTTGTTATCGGTTCTATATGTGATCGGGCTGGTTTGCTCGGGTTCGGAAAGGATTTGGTAAGGTTTACACTTAGTCTCTTTATAGGAAGCTTAAGTTGGAAAAGTCAACTGAATGTTGACTTATGTGTTAGAGGGCTTGGATGTGAGCTCTGATGGTTCAGATAGCTTCGGGAGGTGATTCGGAACTTAGGAGCATGATCGTAATGAGTTTTGGAGGTCCGAGGTAGATTTAGGCTTGAATTGGCGAAAGTGGATTTTTGGCGATTTTCGGTTGATAGATGAGATTTTGATATTGGAGTCAAAATTGAATTTCGAGAGTTGTGGTAGTTCCACTGAGTCATTTTGGATATGTGTGTGAAACTTCGGGTCATTCGGACGTGGTTTGGTTGGGTTTTTGATCAAAAGTGTAATTAGGAAGATTTTTGAACCTTATCTTGAATCCGATGTGTTTTGGTTGATTTGATGTTGTTTGAGGTGCTTCGAAGATTGGTATAAGTTTTAATAGTAGTTTAAGACTTGTCGGTACATTTTGTTGAGGTCCAGGGGGCCTTGGGGTGATTTTGAATGGTTGACGAAAGATTTGGAGTTGAGTTTGACAGCTGAAGCCATGTTATTGCTGTTATAACCGCATATGCGATTGAAGGATCGCAAGTGCGACCCCGCAGATGCGGGAGACAAGCGTCTTTTATACAATACCCCTCCACTGAAGAAAAATTCACTTGCCAATCGTCGAATTGTTCTCTTTTGATCCCCTGTGGCCTGTACTGGATACACTCCCATTATGATGTATTCTTTGATATCATGGAACTATGGCTCACCATCAAGTTCTTCTTCCACCACGTTACGGTAGCCATGCTGGTCACAGACCTGAATCTGCAAAGGGTCCACGTAAGCTTTGTCTGGATGATGCAACATTGATGCCAAAGTGGCCAAAGCATTGACAACTTCATTATTAATCCTCGGAATGTACTTGAATTCTAATGATTGAAACCGTTGACAAAGATCATGCAAACATTGTCGGTACGG
This sequence comes from Nicotiana glauca, assembly GCA_026770625.1. Taxonomy (NCBI): domain Eukaryota; kingdom Viridiplantae; phylum Streptophyta; class Magnoliopsida; order Solanales; family Solanaceae; genus Nicotiana; species Nicotiana glauca. The sequence continues at coordinate 243,872 of MU713064.1, forward strand.
TATAAGCTTCAAATCCCAAGTTTCCCATTCTCTTTGAATCTGTTGTACCAGAAGGTCCGAGTCACCCATGACCAAGACTTCCTGGACACCCATTTCTACAGCTAACCTCAAACCCAAGATACATGCCTCGTACTCATCTATGTTGTTAGTACAATAGAAATGAAGCTGATTCGTAACAGGGTAGTGTTGCCCTATTTCAGAAATAAGTACCGCTCCTATACCAACGCCTTTCATGTTAGCAGCCCCATCAAAGAAAAGTTTCCATCGTGGCTTCTCAACTTGTTCTAACTCATCAACATGCATTACCTCTTCATCAGGGAAGTATGTCTTCAAAGGTTCATATTCCTCATCTACTAGATTCTCGGCCAATGCCTGAGCTTTAATCATAGTCCGGGTCACATAGACACTGTCAAATTCCATGAGCAAGATCTGCCACTTTACTAGCCTCCCTGTGGGCATAGGCTTCTGAAAGATATACTTCAATGGATCCAACCAAGAGATAAGGTAAGTAGTATAAGATGACAAATAATGTTTCAACTTCCGTGCTACCCAAGTTAGGGCACAACACGTCCTCTCAAGCTGAGTACACTTAACCTCGTAAGATGTGAACTTCTTGCTGAGATAATATATGGCATACTCTTTCCTGTCGGTGATGTCATGCTGCCCCAACACACAACCAAACGAATTGTCCAAAACCATCAAATACATAATTAAAGACCTCCCTCGCTCTGGCGAGACCAACACCGGTAGGTTTGATAAATACCCCTTTATCTTATCAAATGCTTTTTGACACTCATCTATCCACTTGACCGCAGCATCCTTCTTCAACAGCTTGAAGATAGGCTCACAAGTTGTCGTAAGCTGAGCAATAAACCTGCTGTTGTAATTTAACCTCCCCAACAAACTCATCACCTCAGTCTTGTTCCTCGGAGGTGTCAATTCTTGTATACCTTTGATTTTTGATGGGTCCAACTCAATATCTCGACGGCTGACTATGAATCCCAACAACTTTCCAGTTGGAACAACGAAAGCACACTTTGTAGGATTGAGCTTAAGATTGTACCTGCGAAGCTTTTGGAAGAACTTTCTCAGATCCCTAACGTGGTCAGACTACTTCCTGGACTTTACAATTACAACATCTATATAAACCTCTATCTCCTTGTGTATCATGTCGTGGAATATGGTTGTCATTTCCCTCATGTAAGTTGCCCCAGCATTTTTTAGACCAAAAGGCATGACCCTGTAGCAGTACGTTCCCCATGGCGTGATGAATGCCATCTTTTCTACATCTTTCTCATCCATTAAGATCTGGTGATAGCCCGCATAACAATCCACAAAAGAACCAATCTCATGTTTTGAACAATTATCAATCAATATGTAGATGTTTGGCAGTGGGAAATTATCCTTTGGACTCGCCTTGTTGAGATCACGGTAATCAACGTACACCCTGGTTTTACCATCCTTCTTTGGCACAGGCACAATGTTGGCTAACCACGACGGAATACCAGGTCAGTGGGCAATTTCTAAACCACCAAGTCAGTGCTTAAACTCGGCATATCGTCATATGACCATGCAAAAACATCCTTATACTCTAATAATGCCTTAATTATCTCCTCTCTAAGCTGTGGTTCAAGATGGACACTTATTTTAGTTTCCCGAACACTATCTTGATCCCCTAAGTTTATTGCTTCTGTATCATTCAGGTTAGGTTTGGGTTTTTCTTAAAAATGGCTTAATTCTTTACTGTTCTCTTCAAAGGCCTCATCATCATCATATTCCACTTAATCATCACACTCAATTTCTTGTATTATTATTTCAGAATTAGATTGGCATTTAAGATTGGGCCGGATATTCCTCATGCATGTCATGTCACTGAAACTAGCATAAAAAGGACTGTACATGAAAGAAAAGAAAAACAAAAATAAAACTATCAGGAATGAAAAAGAAGGAAAATTGCATTTTATTGAAATTTAAAGATAACAACGTTTAACACATCCAAATGGATAGAACATAGAATCTGAATTACTACCCTGGAAATAATCCAAATTAAACTGAAAGAAAAATCAAAGCCGACTACCAAGACTCCCTTTAAGTAGGAAGAGGAGTAGCTTCCCGATTGTTGATCTTTGCACTAGGCCCCAAAAATTGCACATCCGCCTTGCTCGAACCCTCTACAGTTTCCACCATATTCACATCGTCGAAAAACTTTTCAAACCTTTCCAACAACTCCTTATCAGGACCAACCACAGAATCGGGCATTGTTGTTACTGGCCGCTTCTTGGTACCAGGCCTGACAAAGGATCGAGAGAGACATGGGACAGGCTTTGGGAGAACCCATGCCCACTGTTTCAACTTTCTGGATCACCTTATGTCTGCAGCTGTAGGCTTGAACCCCAAACCAAAGTATCTAAGTTTTGGGGAAGAGACACTGGTTGTACGATACCTTGCAGAGACGCACCCAAACCCTTGCCAGGTACAAAACCATTCTTCAACATTTCGGAGGCTACCATGACTGATGCGGCTGCCACTTTTGGAATTAGGTCTATTCTCAAAATTCTTAACCTCTCTGACGACCTCTTAAGTATCTCATCTTCTTCTGAGTTTATGTTCTTTTGTTGCGTTGTTTCGTTGCAAGTCACAATCGTTAGTTCATCGTCAAGATAAGTAATAGTAATACTGCATAAAAATAGAGTAAATGATAGAGAAAATAATAAGAGTGATATATATGATAAACTAAAATTCTTTGATTAAATTCATAATTGTTTGTAACATCGGAGCTCTTTTTGAAATTAGAGACAATGCGGAAAGAAAATGAACTAGTAAAGTAATCTAAAAATGAGATGCATGGTGCTTTTGTTTAGCCTTGCTACCCCGAAGCATTCCGGGCCCTGGCGGTCCTAATTGACCAATTGCTGAGGCGGTCTCCTCGGTTTACGGCTTGTATGGAAGGTCCTTCCTCCTCGAAAAGAACACAGCAGTCCATATCATCATCTTCCAAAAATAGATTCTTCATGGTTTCTAACGCTTCATCTTCTTCTGACCCATATATAGTATCTATCGGTTGGAAGTTCTGCTCCAGGCTAGGTATCGAAAACTACAATGGATAGTAGGGGCCGCGCCATGGTGGCGACCAGTTCTGGAATTCTTCCCAAGTGTAACCGTACCCCAAGCCAAATGTAGTACCATGCTTCTTTAGTTTGATGGGATTAGTGATCCTCTGGAGATTTTTACCGAGCCCCTTTCCAATATCGTACCCACACCAATTTAGGATACTTTCAATCTTGTTATCCCACCACTTATCCTTATCTATAGCATTGACCCTTTCGATATGTTGGTATGTTTCCCCACATATTCTCCTTCTACCTCCAATCATCAAGATGGTCTGGCGACTGTATATGGGGTTACTATCATCGCCATGAATAATCACCTCTTGGTGATTCCATTCAGACTTCACTGCCTGATGCAGGGTCGATGCTACGGCTCCCACAGCATAGATCCAGGGCTGTCCTAACAGCAGGTTGTAGGATGCCAGGACGTCTATTACTTGAAAGTCAATGTCGAACCATGTTGGCCCCATTTGTAAGCATAGGCTGATTTCTCCAATAGTAGATTTCTGGGACCCATCGAAGGCCTTAACATTGATAGCCCCATCTTTGATCTCGTGTAGGACTTTCCCCAGAGTCCTAAGAGTTACAAGCGGACAGATGTTGAGGCTCGATCCTCCATCGATCAGAAATCTAGTGATAAATAATCTTCGCACTGCACGGTGATGTGCAATGCCTTGTTGTGGCTCAATCCTTCTGGCGGCAGCTCATATTCGTAGAAGGTTATTTTATGGTTCTCCAGTACTTACCCCACCATATTTGCCATTTCGCCTCCAATTATGTTGCTGGGCACATAAGCTTCGCTCAGTATCTTTATCAGGGCATTCTTGTGAGTGTCAAAGCTCTGTAGAAGACCTAGGATGGAGATCTGTGCTGGTATGTTGTTCAATCGCTCAGCTACCGAGTATTCCTTAGCCTGTATTTTCCTCTAAAAATCGTTGGGCCCAGTTTCAATAGGCCGTCCTGAGGCTTGCTTACTGGACTCGGCTAGGTGCTCTGAGGTGTAAATCCTCCTTGTTCTAGTCATTCCTTGCGCAACAATTGTTTCTCCTGTCTTGGTCTTTCCCTTCCTCCTAGATTCAGCAGTGTAATCCCATGGTATTGCATTTGAGTAGAACGGTGTTATGTCTGACATTGCCACCGGAATAGGCTCCCTGGGGGGTAACACAGCAACTTCAAAGGGTGTAGGTATTTCTGAAACTCCAAATTCAACCTCAATTGGACCGGGCACCTTTGCAGAAAGAGGCGCTTCAAATTCGAGAGCTATAGACATGTTTACTTCATCATCCTTGGAGGGATTATTCTGCACAACAATTGGGTTAAGTGTAACCACTGGTTTCTTTGGTTCATCCCCCTCAGCAATCAGACCTATCGACCCTTTGGGATCCCAATCATCTTTGATCTCGATCACGTGAATGTCTACACCTTTGTGGTCAGGCAGAGGACTATTACGAACATTAGGAGCATGTTCCTTTGCTACTATGACCTTATTGTCAATCAGGGTTTGAATCTTGTCTTTCAATGAACGGCACTCGTCAAGGGTGTATCCCTTCATGCCGGAATGATACGCATAGGTCTTGTTGGGGTTGACCCACTGGGAGGGATTTTCTAGACCTTTGGCTGGGATAGGAGTGACGTAACCAGCAGCTTTAAGTCTTTCATATAGTTGGTCAATTGGTTCAGCGATGGCTGTGTATTGTCTGGGAGGTTTAAGGTCAAAATTTTGCCTAGGTCTTGGGAAATTTTGACAGGTGGGTGGTGATTGGTAGTGAGAGGGTTGAGTGTTATAATCTTGGTAAATAGGTGATTATTAAGAGTATTTGGGTGAGGTGGGTTGATATGTGAGAGGTGGAGAGGATTGGTAAATGGGAGATAGATAGGAGGGTGCAGGTGCTTGGTAATTCGGGATGGGCTGATATGTAAGTGGAGGTGATGGGTAAGTGTGGTATTTTGGTGGTGATTTGTCCCCCTGTGCGACCATTACGACACTCACATCTTTCTTTTTGGACGTGCCACCAGTCTGTAAAGCCTTATTGGTGGCCTGTAATGCTTCAAGATTTGTAACCATGCCATTATTGATGCCTTCTTCGATTCTTTCTCCAAGTTTGATGATATCGGAGAACTTTTGACCCTTGATCAGCATCAACCTCTCGTAATATTGGGGATCCTAAGCCTGGACGAAGAATCTATTCATTTGCTCTTCTTCTAGGGCCGGCCTGACCTTCACAGCTTCTGACCTCCAACGAGTAGCATACTCGCGGAATGTTTCGGTGGGCTTCTTCTTCAAATTCTGTATGTAGAACACATCTGGTGCGTTCTTTGTATTGAATTGGAATCTATCCATGAAGTCTGATGCCATACCTACCCAACTCGTCCATTTCTTGGGGTCTTGGCTGATGTACAAGGATAGTGCATCTCCTTTCAGGCTCCTCATGAAGAGCTTCATACGGATCTTCTCATCCCTTCCAACCCTAACTAGATTATCACAATATGTCCTCAGGTGGACCCTGGGATCTCCTGTTCCATCAAACATTTCGAACTTAGGAGGTTTGTACCCCTCCGGAAGTTTAACATCCGACTGAATGCAGAGGTCTTCATAATTTAACCCTTCAATACCTTTGTTACCTTCCATGCCCTGAACTCGGTTGGTTCTTGAGTTCTGCCGCTAAGTTCCTGATAAGGGAGTCTTTGTCATCGGACTCAGGTGCACTCAAGATCGGTTGAGTATAGTGGGGGACAGTATCAATAAAAATAGAAGTGTTGTGGAGATGGTCATTTGAGGTGTTCAGTGGATCGGGAATGAGTAGTGGCGTGTTGTTGGGAGTGTGGCATATGTTGCAGTGCTGGGTATGAGTAGGTTGTATCTGTGGTTGTGGGGTATTCTATGAAGGTACGGGATTCTGGGTGTTGGCATCAGGAGCGGTAAGAGAAAATGATAGGTTCTCCAAATTCTGAACCTGATCCACCTATTCTCGAAACTTCAATAGTTTTTGCTCACGTTAGGTAGCAGTTTCCTTAGCGACCGGGGTACCCTGAGGAATCTCGATCTCCTTTCTGGCACTTGGATCTCCCATTCTACCTTTGTTTTTATTTCGGATAGGACTCGGAGGAGGAGGAGGTAGAGGGCCCTTGGATCTTGTGGAGTATGATGATGGTGCCAGAATGTACGAACTAACCTTTAGAGAGGGGAATAAAAATAAAAGAAAAACAAAAAGGTAACAAGTTAGTGCGGGTTATGAGGAAAATATATTGCAGTATTTAAGCATGTTATAGGCAATTGAAATAAGGTAACAATTAAGAATAAGTATCATTTGCCATACATTGATGATTTATTCGACCAGCTTTAGGGAGCGACAGTGTTCTCTAAGATTGATCACCATTCGGGTTATCATCAGTTGAAGTTCAGGGACTCAGATACTCTTAAGACAACTTTCAGGACCCAATATAGTCATTATGAGTTCTTGGTGATGTCTTTTGGGCTGACCAATGCCCCAGCAGCGTTCATGCATTTGATGAACATCATTTTTTGGCCTTATCTCGACTCGTTTGTCATAGACTTCATTGATGAGATTCTGGGGTATTCGCATAGTCAAGAGGAGCACACGGAGCATTTGAGAGTTATGTTGTAGAGAATGAGGGGGTAGATGCTTTATGAAAAATTCTCCAAGTGTGATTTTTGGCTCGGTTCAGTGGCTTTCTTGGGGCACGTGGTGTCCAGTGAGGGTATTCAGATTGATCTAAAGAAGATAAAGGTAGTTCAGAGTTGGCCCAGACCATCCTCAGCCATAGAGATTCACAGCTTTCTTGGTTTGGCAGGTTATTACCGCCGGTTTTTTTAGGAATTCTCATCTATCGCATTTCCCTTAGCCAAGTTTACTCAGAAGGGTTCTTCATTTGTATGGTCAGACGAGTGTGAGGAGAGCTTTCATAAGCTCAAGATATCCTTGACTACGACTTTAGTGTTAGTTTTTCCATTAGCTTCAGGTTCATATACCGGGTGTTGTGATGCTTCGAGAGTTGGTATTGGTTGTGTATAGATGCAGGAGGGTAGAGTTACTGCTTATACTTCCCACCAGTTGAATCCCCATGAGAAGAAGTAACATGTTCATGATTTGGAGTTGACTGCTATTGTGCACGCGTTGAAGATTTGGAGGCATTACTTGTATGGTGTGTCTTGTGATGTGTTTACTGATAATCGTAGCCTCCAGAACTTGTTCAAGCAGAAGGATCTTAATTTGAGGAAGCGGAGGTGGTTGGAGTTGCTAAAAGGATTATGATATTACCATATTGTACCAATAGGGAAAGGCCAATATGGTGGCCGATGCTGTGAGCCTAAAGGAGGTGAGTAAGGGGACTTTGGCATATATTCTAGTTGGGGAGAGACCTCTTGTAGTTGAAGTTCAGGCCTTGTCCAATCGGTTCGGGAGGTTAGATATTTCGGAGCCAAGTTGGGTATTGGCTTGTGTGATTTCTCGGTCTTCTTTGTACGATCGCATCAGAGAGCACCAGTATGATAATCCACATTTGCATGTCCTTAAATATAGAGTTCAGCATAATGATGCCAGAGATGTGACCATTGGTGATGATGGGGTGTTGAGGATACAGAGGCGGATTTATGTGCCCAATGTGGATACGCTTCGGGAGTTGATTCTGTAGGAAGCCCATAGCTCGCGGTATTCCATTCATCCGGGTACCACAAAAATGTATCAGGATCTCAGACAATATTATCGGTGGATGAGAATAAAGAAAGACATTGTGGGATTTGTAGATTGGTGTCTCAATTGTCAGAAGGGTAATAAGAGCATCAGAGACCGGGTGGCTTTCTTCAGCGGATGGATATTCAAGAGTGGAAGTGAGAGAGGATCCATATGGACTTTGTAGTTGAACTTCCATGGACTTTGAAGAAGTTTGATGCTATTTGGGTGATCGTGGATCGGCTGGTGGGTCTACTTATTATTCAGAGCGGTTGGAAGAGATCTATATTCGAGAGATTGTTCATTTGCATGGTGTCACAGTTTCCATCATTTCAGATAGGGGCACTCAGTTCACTTTGCAGTTTTGGAGGTTTGTGCATCGAGAGTTGGGTACTGAGGTTGAGTTGAGCACAGCTTTTCACCCCCAGACGGACGGGAAGTCCAAGCATACTATTCAGATATTATAGGACATGCTGCGTGCTTGTGTCATTGATTTCAGAAGGGACATGGGATCAGTTTCTACCTATTGTAGAGTTTGCTTATAACAATAGCTACCAGTAGAGTATTCAGATGGCTCCATATGAGGCTTTGTATGATAGGCGGTGAAGATTTCCAGTTGGTTGGTTTGATCCGGGTGAGGCTAGGCTGTTGAGGACAGAGTTGGTGCAGGATGCTTTATACAAGGTAAAGTTGATTCAGGAGAGGCTTCGTACAGCACAGTCGATACGAAGGAGTTATGCTGACAGGAAGGTTCGGGATATGTCCTACATGGTTGGATAGAACGTTCTGTTGAAGATTTTACCCATGAAGGGTGTTATGTGGTTTCGGATGAAGGGTAAATTCAGTCCTTGGTTCATTGGGCCTTTTGAGGTACTTCAGAGGATTGGGGAGGTTGCTTATGAGCTTGCTTTTCCACCCAGCTTGTCGAGTGTGCACCCAGTATTTTATGTTTCTATGCTCCAAAAGTATATTGGGGATCCGTCTCATGTTCTGGATTTCAGCATGGTTCAATTGGACGGTGATTTGACTTATGATATGGAGCGAGCAACTATTTTGGAGTGTCAGGTTCAAATGTTGAGATCCAAGTATATAGCTTCAGTGAAAGTACAATGGAAAGGTCGGCCCATGGAGGAGGCTACCTGGAAGACCGAGCGGGAGATGTTGAGTAGATATCCTCTCCTATTTGAGGCTTCATGTATGTTTCTTGACTCGTTTGAGGACGAACATTTGTTTAAGAGGGGATGATGTGACAACCCGGCCAGATATCTCATGAGTTATTGCTCTGTTTTCCATATTTCTGCTTCTTACTGCTTTGTTTATCGGTTCTATATGTGATCGGGTTGGTTGGCTCAGGTTCGGAAAAGATTTGGAAAGGTCTGAGACACTTAGTCTCTTTTTAGGAAGCTTAACTTGAAAAAGTCAATCGGATGTTGACTTATGTGTTAGAGGGCTAGGATGAAGGTCTGATGGTTCTGATAGCTTCGGGAGGTGATTTGGGACTTAGGAGCGTGATTCAACTGAGTTTTGGAGGTCTGGAGTAGATTTAAGCTTGAATTGGCGAAAATGGATTTTTGGCGATTTCCAGAAGATAGGTGAGATTTTGATATAGGGGTCAAAATGGAATTCTGAGAGTTTTAGTAGTTCCGCTGAGTCATTTTGGTTGTTTGCGCAAAATTTCAGGTTATTCGGACATGCTTTGGTTAGGTTTTTTATCAAAAGCGTAATTAGGAAGATTTTTTTAACCTTAGGCTTGAATCAGATGTGTTTTGGTTGATTTGAAGTTGTTTAAAGTATATTGAAGTTGGTATAAGTTTGAATAGTAGTTTAAGACTTCTTGGTGCCTTTGGTTGAGGTCCCGGGGTCCTCGGGGTTATTTCGGATGGTTGACGGAAGGTTTGGAGTTGAGTTTGAGAGTTGAAGCAATGTTGTTGTTGTTATAACTGCATCTGCGGTTGAAGGATCACAGGTGCGACCCCGCATATGCGGGAGACAAGTCGCAGAAGTGGAGGATGGTGAGGCTGGCAGGTAACCGCAGATGCGGTAGAAGAACTGCACGTGCAAAGGCGCAGTGCGGGCTAGGCATCGCGTATGCAGAGTTTGGGCGGTTTAAGTGAAAACCCCAAAAGCAGTTCAAGGGCCGCAAATGCGGTACCGCAGAAGCGGGAAATTGGCCATAGATGCGAAATCCCTAGGCCATGAGGTATAAGTTATTTCCTTTGCGATTTTTGAGCTATTCCACCATTTCTAAGTCAGTTTTGGAGCTTTTTCGACGATTTTGAAGAGAGAATTCAAGGGGACTTCATTGAGGTAAGGATTTTGGACCTAAAACTCGTTCATATGGTATTATTTCAAGGATTAGGGAATGGAATTTAAGGGTTAATTTTGTGGAAACTAGTCCTTTGATTGAGGATTTAAAGGACCATTGGTGGTCGAATTTCAGAACTTTTGATATGTATGAACTCGTGGGGAGATAAGGTTTCATGCCCCCGAACATGGGGATGAGACCGGTACCTCAACCGAGTACCAATATAACGTATCTTTCTTATTACATAATCATATACATGTGACATACAGGCCAAATAGGCTAACATAATTATTTATAAACTTAAAACATAGGCCGACAAGGTCGTGCAATCCTTCACGTACACGACATATGTCTACAAGCCTCTAAAAGTACATAAATATCATAGAGGTCGGGACAGAGTTCCGCCATACCAAAGAATACACGTCTAAATCATATTAACCAAACAAGAAACTCTGAAGCAAATGGAGTGCACCAACATCTTCCGCTATAAGCTGATCGCCTACTTAGAGGGCTCTAGACCTGTCTATCAGAACCCGTGAGCATGAAATGCAACATTCCCAAGCAAAAGGGACGTCAATAAAAAATAATATACTGAGTATGTAAGGCAATATACTGAAGCTGAAACTAAACTGATAATATAATAACTGCAAGTAGCTGGAAGTCAAAGATAACTAGAAGATATGCTTACCTGCAGATACTGACTCAACTCTCTCAATATAGTAAGTAAAATAGTTGTCTGACCCTATAAGGCTCAGTATTTATATAACTGCTCTGCCATAGTAGGCTCGCTCATAGGCGCTCGGCCATACTAGCCTCTGTATCTCAACCAATAGGGCATGATTATAAGCGCTCGGCCACAGTAGGCTCGATATATAACTTACCATCTAATCTGAGGTTGCCTAATAAGGGCATACCCATCGATTATAGCTCGATAGTAATAAAAATACTTTTAATATTATATATATGTAAACTCTCTGCTCTCTTCACTGGAAGACAGAAATACTCAATTGAATATAAAGTCCCGATAAGAAGAATATTGTAACTTACAAAACTAAAAAAATATACGTAACTTGCGAGACAACAAAATATACGTACGTAAAATTTGAGATATGAATTTTTCTTTATGCCTCGTTACCAAATTTGTGTAATGACGAGATCATGTCAAAATGAAGAAAAAACTTAGCCTTAACATATCTGTAGTAGGGAAAACTCCGTATAATATTTAGTTGAAAAACCTTCATTGAACGAAATTTTTGCTTTTGATTATTCGAACTTTTGATCGGATTTGTTTCTGACGTTGAGAAGCTTTTCTTTAATGAGAATTTAAGCTTCTGTTATTAAGACGTGGGGGAAAATGATCTTTGAATTTCTCTTTTCCATTAAGGGAAGTACGTAGGTTTCCATTAGAGACTTTATTAAGTCTCATGACTTGTCTCTTACACAATATTAAGACTTGTTCCTAGATGGCCACATAAGGAAATGTGACACTTAGTCCCTTCTTTCTTATGTGGTCAGCTTCCACGTATTTGGGTTATGATAATTATTAAGTTTTTATCCATTTATTAGTTAACCGGGTAATGTTCCGTTACCCGTTAATTAATCAATTATCTGCATAATTTAAAAATTATCTCAAATTACTTTTTTATTTATTATTAAAATACTTCATAAATACTTTATATGTTATATTATCATGGTCTTAAGGTACCTTGCATGGTACTAGTCCATAAATACTGGATATTTTAGCTCGGGCCGTATTTTACACCAAAATGCCCAACTTGGACAAAATTCATTTTTTTTGACTTGCTCCTCCTTTCACCTTCATGAATTTATTAATCACTTGTAAAATAACATAATCCTTATAATCTCCAAATAATATACTACTTGGACTGATGTCAATTACCTTACAACAAATTCTACGTACAATACTTCAGGGTGCAACATCGTCGTAACTTAATGCTGCGAAGCGTGGCATCACCATAATATAATATTGCAAGGCACAACATCACCATAATATGATAATGCGGAGGATCACATCGTCGTAATATAATACTGCAAAATATGATATCGACATAATATTATGGGGTGTAACATCATCCCCCCTTTGGAACATTCGTCCTCGAATGTTGACTAATGCTCTTATCATTTTCATAACTTATATCTTCTGAATACTTTAGAAATTCCATTGACATCTAGGTGACTGTTCTGTGAATAAGTCCAAAGTCCAAGGCATTCCCCCCATAGGCCTCCTTCTCACCCCATAATTTGTAGTCGGAATCCTTCCAATCTCGTAATTGTTGCTGCCTTTCATCATGCAGCCTGTATGATTTTGACCTTGTAAGTATGCCCAATCTCTAGGCTTCATATGTAGAGCTTTATAAGATGTCCCTTTGGTCATCTATGAGTATTCTGAAGTTCTATGCTCGGTACTTTATTGAATTTACGAATATTTATCTTACGCATAGGTACATTTAGCCATCCATATAAATTTACTGCCATAACTCTTACTTTAAATTATCGTTGCTGAGGTCTGCTACTAAATTTTAACTTATTCTTGTTGCTTATTCCATATGTATAAATTTATGTCCTTTATTGCTTTTTCATTACTGCTCATCTTTAGAATGACGGCCTAATCTTATCTCATACTTTGTGAATTTTGTCTGCCCATTGTTGATTCACCTTAATATTGATCATCAATATACCACTGATAACTTGAAATTTCTTACGTAATATTTTGCCCCTAGGGCTTATGTTACGTCAAATAAAGTAATTTTCTGATCCACTTAGCAGCGATACTGTACTTCAATAACTGTATTCTATAGCATCCCAAGATGATTCTCTTACATGAGTATTTTGATCTCGTACAATTCATGAATCCTTTTTCTCTTTTTTTTTTTAAATTAATATTCAATCGATTGCATTCTTTATTTATCATAATTACACCCTTATCCTACTATTAGAGTAGCATTCCATCTCTTCTAAATGCTACTTATGAAGAGTAACTCTTTTGAGTCCATTCAGGCTATACCGAGCTTACTATAACATAGAGAAGCCATTAGTTCCCTTGTTTTCATGGGCCTAATCCTGAGGATTAATCCATTCTCATCACCTTCTCATTGCCCTTTCTTATTCATATTATGGACTATTTATGATCTTCTGCCTTTGAGTATCTCGTACGTTGTTCACCATTACCTTACTTACCTCAAAATCTTGCATCATGTCTTCTATCTCTATTTTGACCTTCCTTCTGCCTGGGTGTAATTGACGTCCATAACTTGAAACTCTATTATAATACTGCACCTCTGGTACATACACAATCCCGTGAGAGTTTCATATTGATTTCTTATGAGATTAGTACCTTTCTAACTGGCTTTATCTTAGAGTCGTTATAGAACATAGCCGTTGTGATATCTCTCTTTCACCTCTAATATTAAGAGTGATTCTGCTACGTTCTCAATTTTGATTCCTATAACTTCTGGGTCGAATAATCAGATTCCTGATTTACTTTGTTGATGTAACTCTTTAGTTTGCTTCTTCTTCTAATAGGCCTTTATGTTGGCTAAAGTTTTCTTCCAATCTTGGGCTTATGGTATTAGTTGTTACTTCAGCCCTCCATGGACGTTATGGAATATCCATGACACAATCTTCTAACAATTCATTCTTTTGTCTATGACCTGGGCTCAACTATTTCTTTTAACTTATACCAAAATCTTTTATGGTTGTATGATTATCAACATATATGATGCATGTATAAGAATCCAAACTGTTAAGTGCATTCATAACGTCACCAACTCGGGATCATTGATCAGATAATTTCGTTCGTTCCTTCTCAGATTTCCTTTAACATAACCTATTATCTTTCCTGATCTTTTTCCCCTTGTTGCGTGCAAACTTAGCTTATCTTAGCTCCCAAGTATGCCGGAATTTCTGTACAACTCATATGATCTTCGAATATTGCTTTTGATTTTTACTTCCTGTTCACTAACTACGGTAGATTCAACTTTGTTATGGAGAATGTACAATTTTATTTTGAAACTGTTATTACAAGACCATTCCCTCTCTAGGTCACTATGCTTAGGTTAAATCCTTCTTACTCTTTTCCTCAGCTAGTGCTTCACTGTAGTACTTAGGGATGATCCTATGATTCCTGTAAAGATGCGAGCTTATTATACCTTATTCCCGATAGAATTTTTAATGTTCGTGCTCTCTTGTAACTATCCTTAGTTACTTACCTTCACACTCATCTGCTAGTACGGCTGCTTCTGAACTTAAGTTTTGACTGTCTTCCCAGTGGAACTATATTTTATTTTTGTAAAACTCATACGGTATCTTTAACTATCCCAACTCTTATTTAAATATTTCTCAAGTTTTACAATGTGATAACTGTGGGGCTAAATTCACTATATTGGGTTGTACTATCATTATTTTGCACAACCTGCTTCCTTATTCTATATCCTCTTGACTAACCATAGCTAGGCTCTTCCTAAATCAACTACTTACTACTCGTTGGCCCATCCTCATGTCAATATTTCAGAAAATTTTTCTTGGGTTATTTTCTTGGTCTTAACTTACGTCTCGTACTGTCTCCTAAATTATCAATAACATCCCGGGCAGGAACCCTTTCTCTTTCTCCTTGATGTCGTGTTTGCATAATGCTCTAGAATTATAGCATATCTGTAGCATTGGATAAGTGCAATCGCATCCTTTTCTCATTTTTATCGCATTCTTCCTTTTATTATTCCATA